>JAWPHD010006051.1:0-151381 GCA_037043455.1 Cyrtodaria siliqua
TTTCATGATTAAGGTAGAAGTCATCATATTAGGATTTAGAATACAACTCAGGTGGGAAGCAGAGTGGTTTTTAGCTCCGCCGTCCACATATCATAGCAACACATGACAACGGAAAGTAGTACGTCATTTTCCGTCAACCTCAAAAAAAAGGGAAACAGCCGCCATTTTCTTTTTTTTTAAACGCGTAATTTTGAAGATTGTAACAAGTTTACATGATTAAAATTTTAGTTCCCCTTTAAGTTTCGTCATCTTCAGCTGTATTGACTTTTAGATGCTTTACTTCGCGAGAAATTTTGAGATTCACCCATTTAAAATTCCGAAGCGAGGGGAAGTAACTCGTAAGAGATGTCATTGTTAAAATGCGTTTAAAAATGGTAACACTTGTGTTCTTTTCTAATGAAATACAAGGAGATACTAAAAATATGTTGTTTAAGCTTAATTAGTATATGGCGTGTACTACATGTTACGAACATCATGGTATTTCTTTATGGAAATTACACGCTAAAACGATCAAATATTCGACTCGGCACTGTCGGTCAAAAAATATAACGAGTGTAAAGTCATTGAACGTCTACAGGTGCGTATTCGCTATTCGGTGAAGGGGCTCACACTAAAGTCTGAAAAGTAGTCCGTAGCCTATATTTAAAAAGGCTGACCGCTGATGAGCTTCTCGTTGTGCATTTTGATGGCGAATCTGGAATTATGGAACTCAACTGGCCACCCGCTAATGTTTTTTTATTGGCGAGTATCACCATATGCAGCCATATTTAACATCAAAATATACTAAAACAAAGCTGCGGTCCAATTTATTTGGTTATCCCTCACCGGCCCGTCACCACAACCATCACCCACCCCACCCATAAAAAAAATAAAAATGCGGATCTCAGGTCAGGGTTGGTGTCTCATTGGAATCTTGGAAACCGCCCTACTCCTACTTTTGCTTATTAAACATGCTCGGAGAATAGTCTTCGATATATAAACTTCGATATAGGAGGATTTATGTCCCCTTACGATGGACGAGGCTAAACACACTGAGGAAACTCAGTGGCGCCGTTGTCTTGAACCCGGATCCTGTGCTTTTTAAGTGCACCGCATTGTCCGCTACACCGACACTTGACAAAACAAATATAACGGCTTAATATGTCAAACTAGTATAGACATGGAAATATCAGTTTCCAGATTGTTATTAGTGGTACGCGGTCACCTTGAACTAGAAGTGTGTTCCATCACCCATGAACACTTGCTTCGCCTGCTGACACTGCTGTTTGCTTATTTCCAAGGTTGGGTTGCAGGTTAGGCTGATAAATAAGGCATAACTCTGCCAAAATGAAAGTCAGAGGTATTGCACATGTGTAACAACATTCATTGAGATGAAGACGTGGGTGAAGTTTCATGAACACAATTAAAATACTTTTCAATTGATAGCCAAGGTTAGGTTGCAGGTTAAAGCATGACGGACGGACGACGACGGACAAAGTGATCGATAAGTGTCTGCCATCCTAAGCAGTTGACACAAAAATAAGTGTTCAGTTCTCATATAAATATATCCATCATGCGGATATTTGTTATGCACTCTTCAACCCAATGAATTGTACTTGACCAGGTTAGACCAGTGACATTTGCTTTATCAGACGAGTACCGCTAAGTACAGCAAAACATGTTTCGAGATGCTAATTTCAAATTCAGTGCTTGATATACACTTCAAGATTGCCATCATCAGCCCATGTGTCACTTTAATAACAAAAGATCTATTTCAAAAGCTTGAATAAACAATAAATATATTAAAATGACCTTGTGTTCCCAAAAGGCAGTTTTTCAGTTTCAGAAACATGACTGTACGCAAATGGAAACTTTTTTTTACATACAATGTAGATTCAACTGAACCAAAGAATAAATAATACAATATTTTATTTATATTATATTTATAAACTAAACATCTATTAAATACTACAATAATGAAATTTACTTCATACTTACAACAAACAAATCAATGTCATATATGGCCTAAAATGTGTTAAAATGATGTAAAACACCAAAAGTTTTTTGAATGTGAGCATCTTCTGTCAATGTACGACATTATATACATTTGGTGTTTTTTTACATCTTTACATATTATACATGTTATATAGTCTCTGTGAGGTATAATTATGTTCATTTTGGTTCTTTAAAAAATAATGTCTGCTGTCCTCGGGATTGCCAAACTGAAGTCACCATCATGATCAGGCGAACACATCTCAAGCGGGATACGCAGTAACAAGTATACACTGTAACGCATAAGGCCGAAGAAAAATTAACCGCGTTTCTGTTTTGGCCTAATTAAATGAATATATTTCCTGGAGTTTAGAATCTTGCGATCACAGTATTGTCAACTTTTTTGGTTAAATCCACGTCTTTCAGGGTTGCATTGGTATTTGAAGAACGAAGGGCATCTGGAAACCAGATGATGCGTCTCTGAAATGAACAAAACAAGTTGTTAAAAAGGATGGATTGGTGGATGGATTGGTGGTACAAATTATATAAGCCATATGATATATGCATGGAATTTCACATGAATCAACAGAGTGTCCTGTTATTTTTAAAGGGATTTTAACTTGGGCTGTCGTATATACCGTATTTCCTCTAACAGTAGCTCCCGGGCGATATGGAAAGTGTGAAGGGGGGAGGGGGGGGGGGGGGGGTACTATGATACACATTTTCAATATATTTCACCTCTTCCCCCCCCCCCCCCCCCCCCACACCCCGACTTTGTCCTTATAGAATTACTGTACGGCGATCTTTTACTGTTACACCAGTATTGACTTAACCTAAACATGACTGTACCGAGTATATTACTGTTATCACTCTGCATCTATATGATACACATTTCTGTCAAACTTGACGATTACAAAACGGGTTGGTTGCGTATGAATTAAATAATAATAAAAGATAAACTAAATAGTAAATTGAAAGGAACGAGATAAATAAAAGCGGTAATTTGTATTGATGATGATAGCGCTTTAAGGTTTATGTCATAGACCATACTGGTGTCGAAGGTAAAAAACTCCCGTAATCAAATCCATAAGCGGTAAAAACAGTGTGTTTTTCAGGAACTTTTAATTTAATCAAATCCATTAGCGGTAAAAACATTGTGTGTTTTTTAGGAACTTTTAATTTTTGAAGACGGTAAGGTTTCTTAAAACAGGTGGGGGCGCTTCTAATAGGGGAAATACGGTATTACTATATAGGTAAATTGACATCACAGAGAAATGTGAACATTTTACCATCAACTTGTATGGGTTTTGTGTAATAAATAGAATCTCACAAAATCATCTATTATTTTTTAAACTCTTCAGTAAACATTATTTGCAAACATTATTTGATGCTCGACAAGCCGCGCATTGTATATTTTTGTCAACTCGTTTAATAAATCCGCACTCGATCAGAGAAGATCAGCTATTATATCCGCCGAGAAATAAATATTTAATCATTATTCTCCCATCACTGCTAAAATCAACAAAATATTCTGAAGTATATAATTTTTTTAGGTCATATATAGATGAAATATTACATTTTTATATCGTGCCCGGCCTTCGCACAGTATAGGTTATTTAGAGCCGCCTCAGAGAGAGGAGAAGGATACATAGGAATCCGGGAACCGTGCCCTACTCTTATTATCGAATAGATTCCTGTTTTTCCTTAACGTGCTTGGAGGATAGACTGATACACGGGACCGCCCGGTTAATGTCCCCATCCGAAGGACGAGGTTAAGGGAAAGTGTGTTTCCCAAGAACACATCGGCGGAAAGGATGAGATATGAAATGCGTGTATATTATTCTCTATAATTATAGTATAACTGTGTAATTTATTATTATAACTAATTGCTGATATTATTGCACCAATCATATATTTAAACCTATGGTAGAATAACAAAGACAAATAATACATCCAAATTTTATTTAATTATATGCAAGCAGTTTTAAAGTGAAATTGATACTGGACTAATAAACTGTGATACTAATGTTCGACAAAATCTTCAAGATTGCCATATGTCCCTTTAAAGTGTCCTATTATTTGTAATTTAACTGGGGCGGTCTTTAATAATATCGCTGTAAAGTGACAACATCACAGAGAAACTTTCATGTTGTATCATGTGTATCCATTGTTTTATGTGATGGAATTTCACAATATCTCAACAAAACAAACAAAAAAGTAAAGTATCCCAATGAGCTGGGACAATAATACTTATAGTTAGGCACTCCTCTTTTTTTTTAAAGTAGCTATCCCGCCAAATAACTACAAAATTGCACTAGAAAACCGTTTATCGAAACTCTATCCATATAACAATGAATATGCGCTGATTAAAAGTATAGGTTTATTAATAGGTTCTTAAAATACCCGTGATTGAATATCCGTAAAATGATGGTAACTCGTAATTCGACATTCCAGTTCTGGGGTTTGGTCCGGCTGGTTAAAGACGTTTATACTGTGTATGTATGAGTTTGGTTTCTCAAAATATGCAAGTTATATATATATACTTTGTCATCAGTAGGTTTAGAAACAGTGTACATAATGTTTATAAAATTTGACTGTTGTTGGCGGGGATGGCTACTTTAATGAGAATAATAAAAAAATCTGTACAAATCGGGTTCTGCCTCTCAAATAAATATAATGTTTCTCAAGCTTATTAAAATCTTCATTTATAAAAACCACGTTAAAGAACCATAGAAATGTATTCCCGAATTTGGGGCGGCTCGAAATGTTAACATTTGCTAGTAAGATAGATCGAGCAGCTTAGGTACATTTTTTGAATTCCACTCTCTGGGGTGGATCGAAATATTGCCATATTATTAGCTTAATTAACCTATATCTCAGGGGTCAAATATATAAAAGTTTATAGCTTTAGCTTACCCAGGGCTAGGCTCAGTCTCAGAGCTGGAACTTGGAGATGCCACTTGACAGAAGGTGGCAGATGCCACTTGACAGAAGGTGGCAACATCTGCAAAGATCCCTGAAAGAAAATTAATTGTTGTTTTTATACATACATACCTACAGTAGATGTGTTAATCCTTTACAGTACTGCTGTTTCTTAATGCAAACTTTGGGCAGTGGAGGGGGGCGGGGGTGGTGCAAGGGCACCGATTTTGTGGGTGGGGAGGGTGAAGGGGAGGTGGCAACGGTACATTTCTGGTCTGCGGTCATAGAGGGGGTTTGGGGACAAGGCCATTTATTTTTGGGGAACAATGGAACATTTTCCGTTATTGGTAATATTTTTGGGGAACAAGGGAACATAATAATAAAAAATAAATGGAAAAATATTTTTGGAGAACAAAGCAAAATATTTTGGGGAACATTGGGTCATATTTTCAGTGAACATAGACCCCACTGGAAGGGTCTCCCCACTGGAAGGGTCTCATCATAGAAATAATACATCAGTGCTATATTATTATTAAATTTTAACGGAGACACTAAATATGAACATGCACGAAATAAAACACATTTATGGGTCAGTACCGAGTACTGTACATACCTTTCATCCTTTGTTTTTCCTTTATGTCTAATCACCAAATTTGTCGGTGTCCCTAATCGAGGCGAACGTGACATGACTCATGTGGTCTACATGACATGACCTTGACTCGGGCGTTGACAGTAGATGTTCTACAAGTATTTGTTACATCATTCACCCATAACAATAGTTAACACATGAATAGGTCTGTCTTTTTGCTAATTAAATCCTGGAATTGTGAAGTATTCACTTGCAATTATCCATAGTTCATTCAACCGTAAATCAACACAACAAATTACTGCCGACTAGGCCTATAGTACTGTTGCGATTTTTAATAAGCGCCTCAGAGCGGCTGATTTTTACCGTAAACATGCTAAAGGAAAGGCAGAAAAAGTGTTTAAAGGTTGACTTACTGACATTTTATCCGGGGCAGGAAATAACTATATCCGGGAGTAGAAAATTTTCATGTTTTACGTTTCTGTTATTGATTTTCAGTTTTGCTTATTTAGCTTGTAGCCGCCATTTTGAATAATGTGTGTTTTGAGTGAGAAAAAAGGGTGACCATCTTTCAAAACGGTCTCAAAAAATGGATAGTCATGAATTTTGCCGAAATTTTCAGGAAAGGTAGTAGAGGTACTGATCTATCATTCCTGTTAATTTAAGCCAAATTAGTGACACATTTTTTGTGACCGTTTTGAGAAATCGGCAATTTTGCAGTTTCAAAAACCTCAAAATTTCCGATCTTCACATTTGAACAGCGATTTAGGCTATGCAAAATATGCCAATAGTAGTCAAAACGAATTCTATGGGGATGTTTAACGTATAAACTTACTTTATTCATTGTCTGTGTTGTTTTTGCATTCAAAATTGATTAAGCTAACGTTTTTTAAAAGACAACTGCAATTTCCGCGTAACTGCACGTGAGTGCAAATTGGGACTACTTCGTGTTAAAACACTTGAAACTCAAAAGTGAGTTATGCGGTGTGTGCGCGTGAAAAGCTTCAGCTGCTGCTGCACTGACTAGACAAGAGTGACGACAAACGTCAATCGTTACCGTCCTTTCATGATTAAGGTAGAAGTCATCATATTAGGATTTAGATTACAACTAGACAAGATTGACGACAAACGTCAATCGTTACCGTCCTTTCATGATTAAGGTAGAAGTCATCATAAGACAAGATTGACGACAAACGTCAATCGTTACCGTCCTTTCATGATTAAGGTAGAATAGGATTTAGAATACAACTAGACAAGAGTGACGACAAACGTCAATCGTTACCGTCCTTTCATGATTAAGGTAGAAGTCATCATATTAGGATTTAGAATACAACTAGACAAGATTGACGACAAACGTCAATCGTTACCGTCCTTTCATGATTAAGGTAGAAGTCATCATAAGACAAGATTGACGACAAACGTCAATCGTTACCGTCCTTTCATGATTAAGGTAGAATAGGATTTAGAATACAACTAGACAAGAGTGACGACAAACGTCAATCGTTACCGTCCTTTCATGATTAAGGTAGAAGTCATCATATTATGACAATCTGTCCGGTTATCGCATATTCAAAGAGGAAAGCATAGTGGCGAGCTTTAAATGGGTCAACCACCAAACTTGCATTTCGTTGCAAAATGATAGGTTCACACAACCTTTTTTGATAAATATTTTAACAAGATTAATAAAGATTGTATGGAAAGCATCATGACCACAGATCTTACGAATTGTGTAAATCAACTTACCATAGAAGTCAGGTTCGCAGAAAACGACGCTGTACGACACCTAAGGTAACCTTTAATCCAGTATGAAATGATGGAATTCAAAAATGTGTAAATAAACATGAAGCATGACTGATTCACCTGTTCTTGTACCATCACATTAACGCTTGGAAACAAACAAAAACATGCAGTGCATTACATTTGAGTTATAAACGTACACTAATATTTATTGAAATAATAAAAAAACTGTATATATCTAAGTTAAACGTAACATATATTATTGTATAATCTTGATATTTAAATATATATATATATATATATATGATATATATGTCCCGTGTTCACCAAACAATAACAATACAGCATGGTATTTATTTATATAAAATGAATGCACGGCTGACTTACATGTCAAAGTACATTACGATCGAAAACACAAAGGAAACAGATTAATCTTAAACGATTTCTAATGAACTCAATCTATAAAAATGGATTTATTTTCAATCAACTCCTACACACATATCAATGTTCATTCCATTCAGATGCGTGTAAAATTGTCATGCAAATGACGTCTGTACAAATCATATATGATTTAACAGTAGGTGATCCACTGGTTATATGGTAACTTGTACGGATGAGCTTCCGCCAATCAAGTCATAACTACGTTGTCAAATTTCCTACATATAACATGAACTGTTTAATTTCCATATGCATGACACAGCACATGAAAACAATTCATATCACCAGAGATGGGAACTAATCCAAATGATATCATAGGTATGAGCATTTTTTGGACTCTTTTCAGATCTTAATGAGTGTAATGGTAACACCGATAACTGTCATGAACATTCTGTCTGTGCAAATACGCCAGGTTCCTTTACATGTGCCTGTAATAATGGATACACTGGCAATGGGGTGACTTGTACAGGTGAGCTTCAATCAAGTATATTGATATTATTCTAGCATAATTTTATTTAAATAAGGAAAGCACCGTATGTTTCACATTAATTATTTCTTTTTGTCCAATATGAACATGATGAACTTTATAAAAGTTAAATGTGTAAACAAATACGAAGGCGCAACTGTTTCACGTGTGCTTGTAACATCAAATTACCTGACAGTGTCGAAAACAGAAACCTTGCAGTTATTTACATTATTTAACAGTATACTCTTATATCAAGTTTTGTAGTTCAATAAACACAACTGTACTTGTATGCAACTAAACTAAAACAAAAATGAGATATAGTACCTATAGAAACCACTGCGTCCAAACGCAATGGCATCGTAGGTCCGCACTATACAAGAAACAAGGAGCAATATATAATTAGCTATACAATGAACAAGACAAAACACAACAGAAAGGGTGTCGTAGACATGATTATCGACTTGGAACGGTCAGTAGGCAATAAGGCCTACAGGTTAGCTTGACTCGATTTTATGTGTACACAATCCTCGAAATTGTCCTGTCTTCAGCGCCTCAAAGGACAAGACAGTGTAAAGAAAACTACATCCCATCAAAAGGAATTTTCTAACAATAAAGTCCACATCCAGAGAAAGTAACAAAGTAAACCCTAGGATGTTGTTGTAAAGCTATATAAAATACAAAATAAGAAAATCTCAGGATATATCCAGAATTGTACTGAACAGCCACAGCAATCAAAAGAGAAATCCAATCTGGGGTACGACCAGAAAACCCGAGGGACGAAAGCTCATGCACCTACCTCCCTTGGTCGGGGTTTCCGTAGTTGTAATCACAGAGTCCCAAAAGGTTGTCTTGTCATCGCATAAGGAAACAGTGAAGCGTAGTGACTGACTGTAGAGGTGTCAATCACTAAACATGCAGTGCGTTGTAATACTAAAGGGTCGTATCCTTTTCTGACGAATTTCCTGATTAATTTTGTATAGTGATCAGGAAACCCGCCAGATCCCTTTAACTTACAAGTTTAGAGACCGCATCTCCATAAATAAAGGGTTGTGATATTCCTAGTCGCAGAAATGTTTTAAGGTTGGTGTTGTGCTTCTCTAGTAGGTTTCCGTTGCGGCGGTATAATTTTGAGAAAAAGCTACGTAGTTTGTGAAACGAAAACCCTGCTGAAAAAGTTTACTTGTTATATCTTGATTTCGATCATTGAAGTCTATAACATCATAACAAGCTCTAGTAAAACGAATGAGCTGGAAGATATAAACCCCGTATGATGTAGCACGAGGTACATCCCCATCCAAGTGTGGATAGTTAACGATGTTAAAGTTAAAGATCGAGGAATGCTGCTTCAGTATCCCAACTGTTGGCTTTATTCAACGTGAGCTATGGTGAATACATGTTAGTAAACATATGAGCAAAGAACGGATTATTAATTTTGAGTATGTAATCTAGATACCGAGATGTATTATTAAACGCATCAATATCTTCTCTCTGGCTGGAAGGTGAAAAACTCAACATAAAATATCTTTAATAGCAGTACAAAAACAAATCTGCGGCAAATGGCGCACAGTGAGTACCCATGGGAATACCAACAACCTGGCGGTAAACTGTTTTGCCGTATCTTATAAAGATCTTATAAAGATTTTATCGAGAAGGAACGATATCGCTCTACAAACATCAGTTAAAGTCCACAAATTATGATTATCAATAGTGGCGTTTGTAACGAAAGCCCTGACATTATTACAAGCTATAAAAGTTGTACCTTCTCTAGCAGAAGTAATTTATATTTGATTGTCTTATGTGGTAGAGTAGTAATATATGACTGAATGAATGGTGTTTTACGGCACGTCGACACATAAACAGGTCATATTGTGTGCCGAAACTGATGAAAGATGAAGAAATGAAGTATTAATTAAAAATTAATGTAAATTATATCAAGATAAAACTATTAAAAAATAAGGGATGCTATGGTAGTAATATAAACTATATATGTAAATCAACAAATGCCCATCAACGGGTATATTAACAGGTAAATATATATAAGAACACAATATAATGATTTATATAGTCTGATTTGTTTTTAGGAAATCCAAAACAGGACTAAAATCTATAGTATCAAATAACTCTTTCATAGTATTAACATTGTTGTACCTTTGACGCATAGAATCAAAGTCTACACATTCCAGCAAGATGTTAGCGGTGGGCAATAGAAACAATTGATTTAAGATCAAATATATGCTTAACTTCTCCTTTTGAATTTCTTGTAGATATTGATGAGTGTTCTGATAATACTAATAACTGTGCTGAAAATGCTGCCTGTACAAATACGCCAGGGTTCTTTACATGTGTTTGCAATAGTGGATACGATGGCGATGGGGTGACATGTACAGGTGAGATTTCGTCAATCATATAGAAGCTGACAATAGGTTCATGTTTTATTATTTTATAAATATGGCAATAAACCTAAACTATTAAAAATTATTAACTCTATGAACATAAATGATGTCTGAAATGTAATAACCGGACGAATTACAATCTTTCAAAATATTTTGACAATCTGAACTGAAATACACGCGTTTAAAAGTTTTATCCATATAGTTTACTCTAAACACATAATAACAATTGATTTAAGAGTCAACTATATGCTGTTATAACTGCTCTGTTTGTATTTATTTCAGATGTTGATGAATGTACTGATAATACAGATAACTGTCATGTACATGCTAACTGTACAAATACGCCAGGATCCTTTACATGTGCGTGTAATGGTGGCTATACTGGCAATGGAGTGACTTGTACAGGTGAGATTCTGGCAATTATATCGATGATATTTTAGTAGGACGCACCATTTGTATAGGGACGGCACTGTACGTTGCACATGCAGTAACGTTTAATTCAATCGACATGCTGGTGCACGTCAAAATAAGTCAACAAACATGAAGGCACTACTGTTTAACGGGATCTTCTAAAATCATTAGAAAGCATGCCGTTCGTTACATGTTTATACAATGCAAACTAATATCAAGTGTTTAAGTTCAATAAACAATAATATTTCAATCATACTTAATTAAGATGGCAGATATCAACAATGATTACCGTGATATTGAGATTCCGTATAAACATAATTGTTCCTTACAGATGTTGATGAGTGTACTGTCAATGCTGATAACTGTCATACACATGCTTCCTGTACAAATATGCCAGGGTCTTATACATGTGCTTGTAATAATGGCTACATTGGTGATGCGGTGACTTGTCAATTATATCGATACTATTCTAGTATAAGCACGGCACTGTATTGTAGACTAAAATCACCTCTTATAATGTAATAAACATACTGTTTAAATATACTTAGTGTGTTTTAATTTAAACAGCAGATATAGATAATCATTCCATTATATTTAGATTACATATAAATATAATTGTTCCTTACAGATGTTGATGAGTGTACTGACAGTAATGATAACTGTCATACACATGCTGCCTGTACGAATACACCAGGGTCATTTATATGTGCTTGTACTAGTGGCTACACTGGCAATGGGTTGATTTGTACGGGTGAGATTCTGTTAATTATATCGATATTATTCTAGTATAAGCACTACACCGTATGTAACACGTTATTTAATTTTTAATCTGGTATGAAATTCTGGCACAAGTACATATTTGTTAAAACATATTAAAGCATGTCCTTGTACAATCACATTAACGTTTGAAAGCAGAAATCATACAATTTTGTCCATTTGTTTAAACAATTTGCACGTAATATCAAGCACTGAAGTTAAATGCACACAACTAAATAAATCAGGCCGACAGCCTTTTCAAATAAAAAAAAGCGGATATAGTGATATCCCGTATTAATATGAGCGTTTTTGAAATATTCTAATGAGTGCACTCAGTCTGACAATATTGATAACTGCCATTCAAATATTGCTTGTACAAACACGCCAGAGTCCTTTATATGTGCTAGTAATATGGGCTACCCTGGCGAGTGGGTTACCTGTGCAGGTAAGCTTCTGTCAACTATATTGATGCCATTCTAATATAATATACCATTCGTCTTAGTACAGCACTTTATGCATCATACGAGTTCATATTTAATTCAGGATGATATTCCGGCGCCCGCACCATTTTGTTAACAAACACACAAGTACTGCTGTTAAACGGGCCCTAGACATATACCAATAAAGCATTCAGTTCGTTACATGTTTGAACAATGCACAATTAAACCAAAGGTTAACATTTAATAAACAAACCTTCAAAATTTCTCCTTTAATACTCTATCTATTTAAATCACACATATGAATCTTCCTTACAGCTATTGATGAATGTACTAATATTACCAATAACTGCCTTGCGAAGTCAAACTGTACAAATACGGCCGGGTCATTTACATATACTTGCAATAGGGGATACAGTGGCGATGGGGTGAAATGTACAGCTAAGCGTTTGTCAAGTATCAATCGTAGTGTTGTATCTGGAGAATAAAAAACGTTGTAATTAAAATTACTCCTCGCATACCAGACAGTTAAACAAACAGCATGAGTATAATAATGAGTAAACAAATATGTTATGATCACAATGCATGCATGTACGACTGAGACTGTCGTGTCAAAATACCTTACGACTGAAAACACATTAAATATAGTTACATGTTTGAAAACCGTACACTACGACCAAGTGTTGAACTGTTTAATGAATAATTCTACAGATTTTAATGATTCACCTACACTGCGATTTTAAAGACATGAATGTTTGTCTAAGTGGGAGCAAATCTTACTGAGTAACACCACCAGCATTTGGCAAACTCAGCACATTGTCTCAAGACAAGAAATTTCACTTTTCATATGAATTGGATATGCACTGAATCTCACTTTTTATATGAATTGGATTTACATAAATGACCTAAATGTAAAAACATACAATCTACCCTTTATCTGAAGTGTTGTTATCACAACCGCATTTGATATTACGTTGTATTACCAAATACAACTATAAACGAGGATTGAAGTCTCAAGTGTATATACTGGGGGTAAACCCGGTATCAAGGCAAATGGATTCACGACGAAAACCACTCACGGTTGCGCGACGAAAAGTCAATACCGCATGTGTTATGTACATATTCGGCATAACAATGCCATTGCATACATATGTCACGGTGTCCTGGCGATTGCTAGTCTAATGTCACAGTTTCTCCATTGCAGTGTCACGTTTTTTTTTACGACAATTACAGGGTTGATTAATGGAGGGAATCGTAGATACCAGTAGGTTTGAGAGTGTGATGGAGGTTTCGTTTGAGGAAGGATCTTCCATATGCATAAAGGAAGTAGATGTTAGTACAGCTATGGAAGATAAAAGTGATGAGTTCACTTTAAAGGGACTCAAGGCAGTTTAGACAAGCTTAGTTATTTTTTACATAAAAAAGCCTTTGTTTAATCATTAGTATTAATTATAAGAATATTATAAGGATAATTGTGTTTTGCATAATACTAACTGTTGATTCTATTTCATCAGTAATATATTCAAACCCATGGTAGAATAACGAAGAAAATTTGAATAATAAACATTGTATTTAAATATATATAAGTATGTTTAAAGTCAAAATGATATTGGATTAATAAATCGAAAGGCTAATGTTAATGCTCAACCCGGGGCTAGAGGGCATAAACAGTAGCAAGCATTTTTCACTACCCTACTATACGATTTTCAAATGTCTCATTTCATGCTCTTTCTCCCTTTAACGACTAAACCAGTGAATACAAACGTTTAGTATTTTGGTTACACTTCAATAGCATACATATAGAATATTAAAAAAAATAATATGATGGGTAGGACGGATATATGAAGATTTAGTAGCGTCACAATAGTCTTTTACATTTAACCTACACAAGCCGCATGAATTGATGTATTTAAAGCCGTAATGGCTTTTATTAAAAACATCGTTTGGTGATATCACCTATTGCAATATTCGATATCAACAAATGGTGTTTACAAAGGCAATACGACACCCCATAATGATGGTCATAGTTGTAAACTGTTCTCCAACTGAACAGTAGGCAGCTAAGTGTACGCACGTAGACTCATACAGTTGGCATGAATCACACTATGTATCGATTCCGTGTAAGTTAAATGGAACAGTTTTATTATTAATCCCGTAATTTGATTCAACTTTCTATATTAGTTTTTTTTCTGTCCCTGTGACTTTCGGTACATTGTCTAACCGCTTAATATGTACATGATGAAAACCACTGAGAATAATGTTTGTATCTGCTAGTTAGACTCTGAAAAGAGAAAAATCGTCGTTGAGTAAACGTTGCATTAAAATTGTTGTCGTCGAGATGCCGTTACATTTTCAGGGAGAAACCGTTCATGCATTTTTTAAAACAGTTCTTTTTAACCCTATGACAAACAATATGAACCAGTTATTAGTTTGTACTGGTTTGATACATGTTTTGATAAAGCATAATGTATTACTTACGTTTTTAAGTTTTAAAGAGTTATTTCATTTTTATAAATTGATGTATACAATGTGGTTTATATAGAAACTATGCAAAACACGTTTATTAAATGGTTAGCTCATATTAGTGTATATAAGGATGTATTTCGCGTGAAAAACTCTCTAAAAAGCAAAATGCATACCATTTTCATTCAAAATCAATGTTTGTAAACAGATATCGTAGAGGATTAATCATTGACTATTCGTGGCGAAACCGATATCACTGTCGATGAGCAACCGTGACTGGTTTTTGTCGAGAATCCATTTGCGCTGATAACGGATTTACATCCAGTGAATATATTTCATAAGAAAATGATCAAAATGCAAAGCTTCAATGTAAAATACTAACGTAGCTGCCATTTGTCTGAAAGGCCAATGTCGCACCCGCATTTGCTATGTCACACTGAGTTGCACTAGCCAAGGTACAGTCAAAACCGAAGTGTAAAGTATCTGATGCATATCGTTCCCGAGAAAGTAATTTAAACGCAAAGTTGACTTGGTCCTCGCCTCCGCCGGAGAAATAATACTTATCATTTGTTATTTCTACGGTTATTCTCCGAAAAAGGCGAGAAAACCACAACAACATGTTAACACAAATGTCATAGGAAAATAATGTCAAAATAAGTCAGTTGTTGTTGAATGTAATGGTGATACTGCTAAATGTCATGCAAATGCTACCTGCACAAATCATGTCGAAGCTATAACATGTGTTTTCATCGGCCTTCTTATCACCGATGCGGTTTCATATTGTCAACCCTTTTATGTTGGTGGTGTCGCATGCTTTGCTTCAATTTATCCTTGTTATTTTTTAAATACATGTTTTAGTTGACATGTAATTTTCCTGTTCAACTTGTTTATTATATTGTTTTGTTAATATGTGTAATGAATTAACTACAAATTGTACAGATGAGAGTATGACGCACCATTTGTATAGGGGCGGCACTGTAAGATGCATATGAGGTAACGTTTAATTCAACTGGACATGCTGGTGAACGTCAAAATATGTCAACAAAAATGAAGGCACTTTTGTTCAACGGGATCTTGTAAAGTCACTAGAAAGCATGCCATCCGCTACATTTTTTATACAATGCAAGCATAATTTTATGTTGATGAGTGTACTGGTAATACCCATAACTGTCATGTAAATGCTGCTTGTACAAATACGCCAGGGTCATTTGCATGTGCTTGTAATACTTGCTACACTGGCTATGAGTGACATGAACGGTTGAGATTCTGTCAATTATATCGATACTATTCTAGTATAAGTACGGTATTGTATGTTGCACATCATTTAATTTTAATTTAAAAATATGATTGTTTCATTCAGATATTGATGAGTGTAGTGACAATACCGATAACTGTAATGTTATTGTTGCTTGTACAGGATCCTTCACATGTGCGTGTAATATTGGATTCCTGGCGAAGGATTAATTTGTAATCATAAGCTTCTGTAAATAAATCGATGCATGTCAATTAAATCGATGCTAAACAATACAATCTTGTTTCTTTGTATACATATGACAAAATGTTGTATTTTAAAGGATGGGAACTGAAGAATATGCGTGAAGAGTTTTATTCATTTTATTGTCTTCTTAAAACCTGTAATCAATTAATGTCAGAGTCAATTAATGTCAGAGTCAATTATATTCTTTTTGTATTTTTTCAGATGATAATGATTGTACTGATAATATCGACAACTGTCATGAACATGCTACGTGTACACATACGCATGGTTCATTTACGTGTGCTTGTAACAGTGGATATACTGGCGATGGGCTTACTTGTACAGGTGATCTTTTGGCATCATATATCGACATTATACTAGTGTAATCACCTATATATATATATATATATATATATATATATATATATATATATATATACTAATGTGACTTTGTATTGAGTGTGAAATACGTGTTACAAACATACAGGGATGGTTGTCTCATGGGTCCTTGTAAAGCTACACAATTTATGCTATGTATGGTATATAAGCCTGAAATCGATGCGTAATATGTCACAATTTATCTATCCTTCGTACCAGTAGCATAGAAAAGAAATCTCACATAATGATGTCGTGAGCGGGAGTTGAACCAGTGACCTTGAACTCTCATTTGCTCTTCAACACCTGGAGCTAACCACTTCACCACCAATATATGTTCATACATCGTAGCATTTCTAAACAGGCGTCACACAATAACCAGCGCAGAGCCGCGCACGAACGTATTAAGTACTAAGACGTATCCTAGTCCCAATTAGATACAGTTTTACATCGCGTAATGTTAATTAACATGTATGACGTGTTGGACTATTTACTGAAACATTTCGAGGGGCATTCAAATATATTTTTTGTTTCATCGTTTTAAATGGTACAAGAATAGCACTGCGTTATCCTTACAGCTCATTGGATGGAATGCCCCTAAGAAGAAAACATGCAGTTATTTTCATGTGTTGGACAACGTACACTTATATCAAGCGTTGCGGTTAAAAACACCTTGATATTGAGATCCTATAAATTATGAGTGTTTCTTACAGATATTGATGAGTGTTTTGACACTATTGATAACTGCCATACACATGCTGTATGTACCAATACGCCAGGGTCCTTCACGTGCGCTTGTAATATTGGATACTCCGGCGATGGGGTGACGTGTGCAGGTGAGTTTCTGTCAGTTGCATCAAAACTAAATCATGGAGTTGTCTCATGAGTATAAGAAAGTCAATATACATGTATTTAGTCTTTCTATTATAATTCTTCATAATGGATAAAGAAAACTAAGAATATAGAGCAATCCAAATCAATAAGCATTCTTAGGTGTGACTATATATTACAGAAAGTTGCAGCTATACTTGCAGATAAATACGGACAACCCAACGACGCACAATGGCAGCGTACTATGTGCATGCCTTTATTTGCTTACACTGGCTTCAATACTCCTTCTAAATGTACCTGACTTATCACGTCATGTGATACTGGTATGGGTGCTGTGTTGATGCAGTATTATAAATATAGAATATTTATGGTAGCATACTTTTAAGCTTTTACAACTTTTAAGAGTCCCAATGTGTCTTTAGTATTTATAATATATTCATTGTTTACTTCGAACAAAAGCGGATACACTGTAGTTGATCGCGTCCGTCCGTCCGTCGGTTTTGCTCGTAAACTGAACTCCTACTTCATACGTTGAAGGACGGTGTTCCGATTTGACACAGTTAATTTCGACAACGAACGTATCTGATTCATCTTCTGATCCCTTGTGCCAGAGTTCATGGTCAAAATATCAAAATATCAAAATGCAAACATGAACATTACAGCCTCACTTGTCTAAGGTGGTAGACCTATTGTTAACCCGTTTGTGTCTGTAATGTAAAATACCCTGCTTATGATTTACATTTTAATTTCTGTTTGATTTATTGGGTTTTTGCATTACTGTGTTCTATGAAAGCTACGTTTCCCATTCCACTTGTATACCTAAGTTCGATGTACGGAAATAGAAGGATGATCACATAGGTGTCAGCATGCATTTTTATTGTTTCTTCTTAAAACTAAAACTAAAATCATTTGAACGATGGTGTTCATATTTGGCACTGCAACTGGCTAGGATGTGTAGATGACAACAAATGTTTCGGGCCAGAGGTCAGGTCAAAATGTCAGATTCACCAAAGTAAACATTACTGCCACAATTGACCCCGCCCCCTCTTAGTCTATGTTTTAAATTGTTTGTGTTTATTCATATTTTCCGAGTTCATATTAGTACTATCATTAAAAACAACACACAATATTATCATCGTTGGTTTCTTTCATTGTTACGTTACTTTAACAATCCAGTTTGTCTCGTGACACAAACATCAGGTATTTAAGTACAGTATAATATATTGTTTTAATAGAGTATTATTACTATGGCCGTTCCATAGTTTTGACAATTGCCCACCTTGCCGGTCAATAGTACGGCGTGCGGATACTTGATGATGTCAATATTGTAAAGGGTCTGTGCGAGCGTTTGATCTGTCAGCAAACAAAAACAAGCAAATAAAGATGGAATCAAGATTCGCGGACATTTCCGAGGAGGACAGTTTAGATATTTTGGATAAGTGGGACAGTGTCAACACAAAAAAATGTTGTTAAATAGTCATGCAGTATACTGTACTAATACGTTTGACAGTTGATTTTGACGGAATAATTCGGGGAGTTGATCGTGGAGATCTGAACACTTTTTTGACAACATGCTATGCTTCTACCAGGACACAGACTACAAACTTTATAATGGTCAATAGCATATGCAGTAACACATATATATAAGTATATAGGAGATCATTTAATAAAACCGTTATTGAATGACTTGCCGGTCAATAGTAAAACTATTTGCCCTCGGTGCATGGAAGGACCATGTGAACTATTTGCCCTTGGCCGAGGGCCATTCAATAACTGTATAGTGTAGTACTTGTTGTAAAGTGATCGAAATACTATTACTACCTATTTAAAACAATACTAAAGTGATCATTAACACTGATCGCACACATATATACAGCATGTTTCCTCTCATAATTGTAACACGTTTTGCTATTTAATGGCCATACATTGCTAATGTTTAACATGTTTAATACGTAATATTTATTTTAATTACCAGACGGCATTGGGAAAGATAAATATGTATTGAAAGTAAATCAGATTACTTACTAAAAAACGTGTTTGGATACGCTAATATAGCATTGTATCAAGAGCATTTTTGTCTTCACTGCTCTATATATATCGTATGTTCTGCATATGTTATAATTAGACGCCTCATTTCTCGAAGGTGTCATTAGAAAATGCATACGACAACATTAAACAAATTAGATATAATGAATCGTTCATGTCCAAATAATCTTATCAATATAGTATCGTAATAAAGATGAATGGCCACCCTTTTTGTAGTATTATCAATTAACAAATTTAACTCTTAAGCTCTTAACATGCTTAAACATCACATGAACGTTTTTTGATAGTCTCGTAGAGAAACATATATTGAAAACCGCTACTAAGTTGTATGCAGAAATAAGTAAACATAAGTATTATTTGCATGACGTAGATACTACTTTTACCACTGCGTGACTGCACGGGAAAATGAGGTAAATATGCACAACTATTGCCAGATATTAATTTACCTGTTCAAAGTTTTCTACGTCATCAAATACAATTTTATTCTCGCTTTTCACAAATATTGCAATGTGTGAACTGCAAAAATCTATTTTTGTGTATTGATTTCGATTTAATGAACATAAATATGTTCATAAAACAAAACATGGCCGGAGAACTTTAAAATGACATTTATTCCATTCAAATTTAACGTTATGTTGTTTGTGTCGTTTGGCGACTGTAAAAAAAGTCAATATTGTTATATGTTCATCCCACATGGATTGTGTGACATTCATAGATCAAGTTATATATTTAAACATATGTGTTTCTTACACCGTGTTGACGATTTTGTGCTCATCGAAGTTTGATCCGTTTTATTAAGATTTTCGTTAACATTTCTAGTGATTTAGAATTAGACGCTTTTATTGAGTTTTAGACCTATTTTAAACGTAAGTATACACACATTATTTCTTACGGATATAAGATCGAGTCTATTTCGTATCTCGAATACATGCGTATTGGTCCTTATTTCCTTTTCACGGAATGGTATTACTTTCGAAATTGCATATATGAGTCTATTAATAAAACACAAAATAAATCGTTCACCTCTTTAGTTACTCTCTGCCTCATCAGTACCAATTCCACAAAAACACTCTTCATTTCTAAGATGGAACTCACATGTACGCATTACAACTTTAAATCTTCATTTTTTTATATTCTTTCCAATAATTTTACCAGGATATTTTTAATAACTACTCTGGTCAAAAGTTTCACACTTCCGTTGATAAATAGTGTAGTAAATTCAATGCACAGAGTGTTTCCCTCTATAAGTAAATACAATGCTAAGATATGTCGTTGTTGTAATTATTTATCTTGCACGACCACCATTAAATCAGCTGTTAATGGTAAAATGTATAATGTATGTCTAGCTTCTAATGTTGATTGACGTTCATCTTACGTCATTTATGTTTTGACCGGAAATGCACCACGTTTATATTGGACAAACAGGTCGATCGTTACAAGTTCGATTTTACAAGTTCGATTTCGTAAACAATTTAAAGCACGTTATCTCAAACAGTTTTTAGCAATACTTTCGACAGTCGGGTTATAGTTTCGATAATATCACCGTTTAACCGGTGGAATATGCCACCTAAATGCCACCTAAATGTTTAAAATAAATAACATGTAACAACATAAGTCGCCAATCTACATACTATTTTTAAACAGTCTGGTCCTTGAATGCTACATTTCCCTTTCGACCTATATATATATATACCTACCCAAGTTTTCATTTACATCCTAAACTCCAACTCTCTGTGCAGCAACAAAACGACAACAAATCACAAAATATATAATTGTGTACGTCATTTAAGACTATTCATGTAAAATACTGCTTTCTTAAAATCAGACAAATGATCATGACCAATAACAGGTCACAATCAGTCTTTTCTTTGGGTTTTATTCTGCTGGTACAATCATACACGTGTTCAGTGGCCCTTTTTTAAGATTGTTTATATACTACATACACGAGAATTTTATTAAATTAGCATAACGCACATATATTATTATATAAGTAATTTGAGAGTATTAACAATGTCCTAGGTCATTGCAACAGATAAACAGTTCTAGTTAGTAATTTAGATGCTTTTTACGTCTACCTATAGACTGTCCAAAAGGCACATATGGTGAGGAATGCTCCAAAGAGTGTCATTGTGCTGATAATAGATCTTGCGACAGGGAAACAGGAGCATGCACATCTGCAGTTTGCATTCCTGGTTGGCGAGGCGTGGCGTGTAACGAAGGTATTACTTACAAGCATATAAACGTACTTTAAACTGTTTATTCCGACCGGCGTAAATCGAGATATGGGCTTTATAATTGATAAAAACATTTCAGCAAACGCATCATAATGCAAACACACATATTGTTTGAATTGCATTGATAGTTACTACAAATGAAATGTTCAATACCTGACCTTTTTTAGAAAACGGAATTTAATTATCAGGTCTTCATAATACTTTTCCTCGTCAACACTGTATGCCATTATGTCCTAGCGCCTTAAACAAACTGTTTATAAACTACTTTTCTCTCTTGTTTATGAGTATTCCATAACGGCATGTATTGAACAAATATTCTTTTTCGGATTTGTACAATTTCCAAGAATTAATTTTATAAATACTATTCAACATGTTCAATATATTACAGAATGCCCTGACAATACATTTGGTGTTTCGTGTAGCAACGTTTGCTTCTGTTCAAATGGCGATCCATGCACAAAGGATTCTGGAGTTTGTCCCGGAGATTGTTTACCTGGATATACAGGAATTCATTGTACCGAAAGTAATTATGTTTATTAATACAATGCTGATTTTAATTATGAATACACCCATGTCCGTTTTTCCCCTATTTTTCTTATAATTTCTCCTACTATTTACAACTACATGTAGCTTTCAATACATAAAGGTGCATCACACTTGAACTGTTGGACATAAACATCAAGATTTCTGAGTGCCCATTTTTAAGAATACACGTTATCGTCTGGTAATGTTCCGTGTTTAGAAGCGTAGACATATTTATTCAACTAGGTTTAACTGACAGTTATGTATTGAATACTTAATATTCCTCATACAATTCATATTACTATTTGAAAGCAAACAACATAATTAATGAGAGGAAGTGATTCATACTGTATACAAATTGCAGAATGTTCAAACAAAACATTTGGTGTCAGCTGTTCCAACAAGTGTGGATTTTGCTTTAATGACGAATATTGCGAACGGTCAAGTGGTGCCTGTCGAAATGGTTGTACACCACCGTACACAGGTGAACTGTGTAATGAAATCCCAGAAGAAAGTTCCCCAGTGTCTGTAACTGTAATAGGATCTGTAATTGGCGGTGTGTTGTTTTTGGCATTGGTTGTCTGTATCGTGGCAGTGATTGTTGTGAAGAAAAGGTACATTTACTTTACATGCTATATGAATACCAATATATTGAAAAAAGGTGTTTAATCAGTCACAGTTCTAGGATATTGTATACATTACAATATACTATTGTATTGTAAACAGTCAATATATTAAAGTCAGATTTATTTATCGTTTAAACAGGTCAGAATCCAATGCATAGTTCTGCATTATTCTTTATTTAATTTAATTGCCAGAAAGGAAAGTGTATACACACGACCGAATGCCCAACTCGCACCCAAGGAGGAGACCATATATGATGCGATACGAGAAACGCCTTCGCAGGGTATATTTACGTTTATTTTTTATATCTTTTTTTGAAAATTAATTTAGTAATCAACGGGTGATTAACACAATGACTGCATTCAAACAGGTTAATATCCGTTGTAAATGTTCTATATTATTTTTATCTGCTACAGTGCCACTTACGTCAAAGGTATGGAGAAAGTATTAGCACATTAAGTGAATAATTACATTGTTGTAACATCCTCCATCATTACTGGTTCTATGCTAGTCATCCGATTGTACACTTAGAAGAGTTTGGTTAAATTAAGGGGCAAACAATTGAATCCTTGGTATATTTAAAGGCGCAAAATTGGACACGTTTATAGATCATCAAAATAGTAAATATCGAGGTATTAGTTAGACGACATACATGTAAGTGATACGCTAGGGCGGTTATTGCGTCTAGGTCTTTATCGCCGGTGTAATCAAATGTTTGTTTACTACTCATTTCAAGCATATATTTATTGTTTTGTATTGTCTTTTCAGAATTTCAGGATATAAAGAACCCGGTGTATGTTAACGAAAATCAATAATACACTAGTATTTACAAGCGAAATACCACGTCACGAGATATAAGGATATTATTATTATTATTAATATTATTATTCGATTTATGTGGACTGACATGATTTTTGAAATAATGTTTAAGATGTATATATACAGGAGTTAATGTTTGGACAACATGTTGTTTCGAATTCTCTATGACATAATTAATAATCGATTACAAGAAAACGACGACACATATTCATGGTATTTACTTATACAGAAAACAGTATGATTTGCCTCTTGTCACATACTAGTCACTTGTCACAAGACAGTCCACACACTTATACCAGTTTCCCAAATTTCCCCCCAGTTACCACCGATAAACCAGTGCATCTAGTGGACGCTTATTTTTGGGATAGTGTTTAGAGCTGGAGATATAGGAATAATAGTAAGTCACATCGTACAACCCGTCTCTTTGATTACAGAGGGATAACTTGATATCCGAGCCGATAAAAACAAGTGAGATAAAAAAAGTACAAGGTGTACATGTGTATGGATGTTTAGCCATTCTACCTGGATTATCCCGACCAATTCCGTCGACCAATAAGGCAGATATTCGAAGTTAAATTTCAAAGTTTTACGAAAATTACGCAAAATGTTTGCATTTGATGCTGTTACAATTAATAAACATTTAATTCAGTCATTGTAGCGCTATTTTGTGAAATTGAAGTGTGTAAGAGCTCTTTTGACGCCTTAGTAAACAGAGCAGATTTTACGGATGACAGAGCAACGAAATTGCGTGTGGCCCAAGTTGACAGCGTTTACTCTTTGGAATATAGCTATATCTTCCATTTTTATCGAATTTAATTTGAAGCATATTTTTTAATAAAATGAACTGTGTGTGACTCCAGAGGACCAAACAGCAAAACAGTATGCATGCTAGTTTATGATGGTACTGCGTAATAAGCCAATGTGTCGCATACGAGTTGTTGGAGCCACTAAGTGGGTTGTGAACAGGTTCTAGGCTAATTCTGTATATTTTTAACTCGATGTGAACGGAGAGTGAACCTAGAATGTACTTTTCGTTTTGGCCTTTTGGCGACGAAAGACTTTTACATGTGTTGGTGCGTATTAAAACTCCAGTTTAGTTCTGTTTATATACAAATCAA
Organism: Cyrtodaria siliqua; assembly: GCA_037043455.1. NCBI lineage: Eukaryota > Metazoa > Mollusca > Bivalvia > Adapedonta > Hiatellidae > Cyrtodaria > Cyrtodaria siliqua. The sequence goes on from JAWPHD010006051.1 coordinate 24,627, forward strand.
TTATGTCTCAACTTAGAAAATGTATGCAGCATTAATTATAGCAAAGTCATCAAATATGTAATTAATTTACAGCCTCAAATATATACAATTAACGTTATGTAGTCTTTACAATGGTTATCTCTACTGACCGAATGCATATGTGATAGCTAGCTGTCCGTCGTCGTTCGACGTCGTTAACTTTTGCCTCGTTAACTCGATAGGGTCTTTGCTTTTTAAGTATGACGGTGTGAACACACTAGCTCCGTCATTTTTTATTTGATATTTACCAAACATACACAGTAGTTATATAAATATAATTTTTCTGACGAGTTCTGGAAAAAGACAGATTCGATTGCTTATAGACTCCAAAGAACAGAAGTAAAATTATGGAATATTCAAAGAAGTGGAATCGCAGAAGAGCTGCGGCGGTAGAGTGATACACTGGTACTACTCGCCTCTCGATCCAGAGGTCTCGGGTTCAATTCCCGGTGGGGTCACCTCTTTGGTTATAACATTTATTTATAACTATAACGTTAATAGTCCGATCTAGCTGGTTTTCAAACTTTCTGCGCTTTTAAATAAAAAACAACTGGGTCATTGGTTCGTGAGTAGTCGTTTAAACATTGTTCTATGGTAAGTAAAGGCGGCCATATTTACTGATAGTATGGAACATTTGCATAAACAGAGAACGTGTAATAAGCAAGTTTTAAAATAATTGGTCATGAAAATAATTCGTTTAAAGATTGTTAGCAAAGCTTATGGGATAGCGAGTTTTTCCTCGTCCGTCCTCGTCCGTCCTCGTTGTCTATGGTCGTTAAATGTTGCGTCGTTAACACGATAGTGCCTTCTTTTTTTCATCCGATATTTACCAAACTTGGCCAATTATTGATAACAATGAAAGCTCGGACAAATTATCATAGGTATCAAGGTTCCATGGAAATTATGAGTCGTGATTGCCCCTTGGTTGAGTTGTCCGTGGGTGAAGCCAACCGAAGACCGAGACGGTCTGCGATTGAATTTTTGCTTAGAGGTATATTGGTAATACAGCTTATATGATCGTACATTTTAATTACATTCATTTCGGTCACACAATATACGAAATCGATACTGAAATCCTGGTTAAACTATACTAAATGTTAACGAGTTTGATATAAAATAACTTCTGTTACAAAAATCAAAGACAAAAAGTCAAATTTTCAGAATGCGTGAGAACGTAAAATGTATGCGTGTACGTGATTTGACTCAAAAATGTATGTTTCTCACACCTTACGCGTGAGACTTGAAAAGTGTGAATTCTAAAACCAGCCAGACCTTACCAATAACACCGGAGTTTTGACCCTTGATTTGCTGAAATATGTTATATTTTGCCTCGTTAACACAATAGGGCCTTCAAGTTTCATCTGATCTTTACCAGCTCGGACAAGTTCAAAAAGCAGTCAGATGGAACCATTAACACTTTTCATCCGAATTTTAACAACTTTGACCAGATTTTTGACAACAATGAAAGCTCAGAGGAGTTCGAGAACCAGCCAGCTCGGACAATTAACACCGGAGTTATTGCCCTTGATTTTATTAAATATTCTATATTGTGCCTAGTTAACACGATAGGGCCTTCATTTTTCATCTGATCTTTACCAGCTCGGACAATTTCGATAGCAGCCAGATGGAACCAGTTACACCGGAGTTATGGCCCTTGTTTTACTGAAAATATCATTTTCAGTTTGCAAACACTCGAGCCCGTTTATTTATTTCGTGATATTTACCTTACCTTGTCAGATTGTTGATATTAATTAAAGTTCATACAAATTTGAAAACCATCTATATCGGATTAGTAACTATAAACATCAATATAAACATCGAACAGTAAAAGCAGCATTCAAGGACGACAGTCAACAACAAACACACACAGAAACAAAGAACAAATTTAAAGATAAATAAAAGGCCAAATAAGATATCACAAACACAAAAGGGTTGACAATAAGGCTACCGCCTTGGAACGGTCAGTGGCAAAAAAGGCCACTGGAGGTTTAAACCAGGTTATAGGGTGCACCAAACTCACCCTTACCCTACTTCAACCCAATAAAACGGGACAGTGTAAATAAATAAATCCCCGCCATGAACTATTATTTAACCAACAAGGCAGCATTAATAGGCAATATAAGTAAAACACAAAAATGTATATAAATACAAAAAAACAATAACCTAGACAGCCACAAAGAAGGTACTAATTGACTTGGCAGAAGCCAGAGCAACAAGAGAATAAACCATTGAGGGCACGACAAGACAAGCCTGCAGACAAACATCAAACGTCACGGTCCTTTTGGGCTTGAGGTAGACGTCAATATAGTGTCCACAGCCTGTCCGGTCATCGCACGATTAATGAAGAAAGCATAGTGGCGAACTGTAAATGGGTCCACCACCAAGCATGCAGTACATTTCACTAATGAAAGCTCGTAGAAGTTCGAGGAAAATCAGCTATATCGGATCAGTAACACCAGAGTATGGTCCTTAATTTATTAAAAAATGCCATATTGTGACTTGTAAACACTCTAGTCCCTCCATTTTCCATTTGATCTTTACCAACAATAACAGTAGTTATATATAAATACTATCTCAAACGAGTTCTTGAACCAGCCAGATAAAAAGACTTCTAGCTCCTCCATGTTTCATCCGATCTTAACCAAACTTTAACACTTTCACAGGAAGCATCTTTGCGTGGTTCTCTCTCAGATTTGTAGAAATCGTCGCAATCCGTCAACAAATATGGTCACCGTTACTAACAACAGAAATATCTTTAAACGACATCTCGTGAACCATTTGCCCACTTTTGCTTTCTCATAAATAAGTCTTACACTGTTTTTTTAGGGAAAAAATTTCATTGGTTATGTTAATCATTACTTTTCACTTATTTGTTGTTTTTTTCAAACTGTTATGGACACTTTAGCCAGTAGAGCGATACTGACCGAAAGCTAGCAGAGCTTATGAGATTTTGAGTTGTTTGTTGTCCGTCCGTCGTATGTTAACCTTTGCCTCTTTTAGACGCTATAGCCTTCATTATTCAATGTTTGGCCTTCATGTTTCATCTGATCTTTACAAAACTTCCCCATATTGTACATATCATTAAAAGCTCAGATAAATTTGAAAATCAGGTAGATCGGACTATTAAAGTTATGGTAACAGATACATTTTATAACTGGAAAGGTGATCCCACCGGGAATCGAACCAGGGACCTCTAGATCGAGAAGCACTCGACAATCGCAGCTCCTCTGCGAGTCCATTTCGTTGCTAGTCCATAGGTTTACTTTTGTTCTTTGGAGTCTATTAGCAGTCGAATCTGGCTGGTTCAAGAACTCGAGATATTGGTTATACATGTATATAACTACTATGTAGGTTTGGTAAAGATCAAATGAACAATGGAGGGACTAGAGGGTTCAAAAGTCACAATATGGCAAAATGAAGACCATATCGTGTTAAAGAAACTAACCCGCCAAATAACGGAAACATTACACTACAAAATGATATACAGGGTCCTATAGAAACCACAGCGTCCAAACGCAATGGCATCGTAGGTCCGCATTGTACTGCAAACAAGGACTAGAAACTACAATGAAAGAGACAAAAAACAACAAAAAGTGTGGTGAAGACAGGGTTACCGACTTGAAACGGTCAGTAGGCAATAAGGCCTACTGGTTAGCTTGAATCGATTTTGTATGCGCACAATCCTCGCTATTATCCTGTCCTCAGCGCCCAAATAAACAAGACAGTGTAAACAAAAATGAAGAGACAAAAAACAACAGAAAATGTGGTGAAGACAGGGTGATCAAATCTCTTTCCATGTGTTAAAAATATAGGACTTTTCACGGGTTCTTAAAACACCCGTGATTGAATATACGTAAAAGGAATGATGAGTTTGCGTGTTTGTTTCTGTGTTTGTGGTTTTTATGCTACTTTCCCTGTCCGATCTTTTATATTTCTTAATTCAACGCTCCAGTTTTGGGGGTTTGTTCTGGCTGGTTAAAGCTGTTTGTATTGCAGCTGTTGAGTTTGGATTCTCAAATATTCAGTTTTATATACAATCGTCGTCAGCAGGTTTAGGACCGGTGTACATATGTTGTTAAATGTGGCTGTTGTTGGCGCGGTAGCTACTTTAACGAGTTAAACGTTATCGAAGACGGACGACGCCGAACATATCAAAGTTATTCATCACCAAAAGACCATAACAAAAATAACTTTCTAGGTTCACTCTCCATTTCTATCGAGTTACAAATATGCAGATTTAGCCTAGAACCCTTTCAAAATCCACTTACTTGCCACTACGACACGAACGAGACATATTTGTGTTTTATGCGGTACCATCATAACATGGTACTTCGAGTATTGGTTTGCTGTTTGATATTCTCGAGTCATATAGAGTTCATTTTAGTAATAAAATATGCTTCAAATTCGATAAAAATGGTAGATATAGCTATTTTCCAAACAATAAACAATAAACCTTCTTGGGCAACACGCGATTTCTTTGCTTTGTCATCCGTGATTTTAGTAAAATCTGCTCTTCACTAAGGCATCATGTTTTTTGTACCACGACCATTTTCGAAGCAGATAACTTCTGCAACAGAGCACTTACACACTCCAAACTTTCCCTAAATGTCGCTCAATGACTGCCCTTTCACAAAATAGCGCTACAATGACCGAATTAAATGTCTATTAATTGTAATAGCATCAAATGCAAACAAATGCGTAATTTTCGTAAAATGTTGAAGTTTAAGTTCGAATATCTGCCTTATTGATCGACGGAATTGGTCGGGATAATCCATGAAGAATATCTAAACATCCATACACATGTACACCTTGTAAATTATAAATTATGAAAGTAATATCTAACCAGTATGATGTCTGCCTTTTTTAGCGGCTAGGATATCAAGTTATCCATCTGTTATCAAAGATACGGGTTGTACGGCATGGTAAAAAGAAATATGAAAACATCTGACAGGGAAAGTAGCATTCAAGGAGGACAGTCAACCACAAAACACAGAAACAAACATGCAAACAGACAAACAAGAAGGCAAAAGTAAAAATTAATACAAACGACATCACAAACACAAACGGGTTGACAATAGGGCTACCGCCTTGAAACGGTATTTCGTTTTGGAGTTGGCCAAAGCCCTTGATGCCAATATACAACTTGAAGATATTGACAGAAGCCACAGAGTTGGTAAATCGTCAAGCAAACCTCGGGCTATCATAGTCAAATTCGTTGCATATAGATCCCGTCAGAAGTTGTATCGATCGCGTATGCAAGCTAAGAATCGAGGATATTCGAGTGTCTTTGTGAACGAAGATCTTACGAGATACCGTAACACCTTGCTTTTTAAAGCGCGCAATCTCGTCAAAGCTAACCGTCTTTTGGGAGCCTGGTCTTCGGATGGCACTGTGCTAATTAAAGACAAAAACAATGAGATCCACAGAGTTACCAACGAAGCAGTATTGATGCCCTACTAACTATCGTTTAACTTAGTAAATCACTGAACTCCACGGACACTACCGCATAAACTTTTTTCAGCAGGAAAGTTACTATTTTATTTAATAACGGTGAATTACCCCTTGAAACCTGTTTTGGTGAGACCGCACGGGGTGATGCACGTGCAAAGTTGGGATATCGATATATGTTGATACACAATACAACACTACTGTTTATATAAATCACAATGGTCGGCGTGAGTCACTTAGTTTGAACTCATTTGTCCTACATTTGCGGTGACGCCTCACTTCTAAAGCTTAACTCCCTTTGAAAATGAACGTATTCATATTATACATTTACTTAGTAGAGTCCATGTTTAGTTTAATAACATATCAAATGCCAATGAGAAATGTTTCTAAAATGGATGGTCATACAGCGTCGCTTTAATACTATTTTATGCATGTACAGTATAATATGCTTTATATAATTTTACCAAGAGTTGTTGGTACAATTTATAGTGATTTCACAGTGACATATGAATATTGCGTCGCTTCATTGTTTTCCATGCAAATTTAGTGCATTTTGTTATCTAAACTTCACAAAGAGATGTTATAATGTATGGTGTTGCATACGGACATATATATTCAAAATAGTGTATACTTTGTTTACTTATAATTTTCATATTATATTACAAAAGAAACTAAGCTATAGCGCATTATGGCAATTTACAGTGACAACTATAGTTTTGCTTTCATATTAGTTCCTATATAATTTGTTATTTTCCAAAGAAGTATCGCTCTCATTTTAGGCGATTTAAGAGTTCCATGTATATTGTCGGTATTATATTAGTTTCATGCAAATTCAATGTGTAAAAAAAATTAAAACATTTCCTCGCATCTAGGGTGATTTCATTTGACATATATGTATATATAGTAACTACTAAACTGTTAACTACCATGTTACTAATTATTGTATTCGAGTATTCATAACGCATACGCGTTCGCTTTACGTCTTCATAAGAGCAGTGTTACATGCATGTCGGCTTTAAGATCATTTTTGCTTGTTCAAACTTAGTAATTTTACTTCTGTTTGTTGGTGTGCTGCTTACCTTAAACATAATCCTTGTACATGTGTGTATATGCATATACTTCATAACCTACTTCCTTCTCACATATCCTTATCATGTTATTTAGTCTTTCTTTTTGTTCCATTGTTTTTTGTTTCCTTTCGTTAGGGATGACACATGGGGATGGGGTACAGAATCCGCGATTTGCGCATGGAAACAACACATGTTGCTATACCGGAAACTAAAATGTGTTCATGTTGGTTACTCTGCTATTCCTGTTACTACTATTAAGGATATCTTGATGACAATTAGCAATGGAATAGTGGCCAACATGAAATCGTTTCATTTGAGATATTACCTTCCAACCCTGGTGCTGCTATCGATCTACAAAGAAGACGTTAGTCTCTTTGCCGTACTCTACCGTATCAAACAACAAATCGAGATATCACACGAATTCAAACACTATCAGTTTATGATAAGACGATATCCGTTAAGCCAGAAGCAAGTGGTTAATATAAAATTTTCAATTCGCTTAGTTATCAATTTATATTGTACTGTCACTGCAACATGGTTTACGATACTACTGATACTTGCGGGAGACGTTCAACGAAACCCTGGTCCATCTACCCTATCAAACTCTAGTTTGACATCACAATCTTCCTACTTAATCGATTCACTAGGCCTTACAAAACATTTGTCTTTTGTCCACTATAATTTCCAGAGCATTTTTCATAAACTCGATATTTTACGGACAGAGCTAAGTGAATTTGACATACTAGCCTTTTCTGAAACTTGGCTCAACCAAACTATACTTGATACTGACCTTACGTTTGATTACTTCTCAGCTCCTGAGAGAAAATATCGCCCTCTAGATAGTCATGGTGGCGTTATGCTCTGTATAAAACATTCTATACATTACAAACGTTCCCATGATCTTAAACCGATGGGAATTGAATGTATATGGGTTGAAATCTTCATTAAACAGAAACACATTCTATTCGGGTTGTTTTACGGACCACCAAATGCAGACAGTATTCATAATTCCACTATTGAATATTCAATACACCTTGCAGTCGATACAAACATTAACGACATTATTATTACCGTTCATATTAATTTTAATCTTAACAATGCTAATTCCTGTCGGCAAATAACGTCAATTTGTGAACAGTTCTCATTACACCAATGCATAAATGAACCAACTCACTTCAAAGAAAATTCATCTTCAACAATCGACATTATTTTGGTTAATAATAAAGACAATGTATTGCTAAGCGGTGTAGGGGACCCATTTTTACAACAAGATTTCGTTATCACTGTCCAATATTTGGTATTCTTGGCTTAAAAAAGAACCATATTAAATCGTTTACACGGCATATCAAGGGGATTATAAAACGTTAAGGCAGATGGCCCTAAATACCGACTGGACTATGCATTACGACAATGATATTAATGTCCACACAAACAATATAACGGAACATATAATACACATATCAAAACAATGCATTCCAAATAAATTAGTTCGAATCAAGCCAAACGATCTTCCATTGATTACTACCGCTATTAAATGCTTGATTAGAAAACGCAAGCGAGCCTATCGAAAAGCTAAACGAAACAATATACCGGCCCAGTGGGCGAAATTTCGAAAAACTTAGAAACCAAGCAATTGACCTTATTCGGAAAAACAAAGTTGTTCATCTTCAACAATTGTCTGAAAAACTTAAAACTGAAAATCGATCTTCTAAAAACTAGTGGTCAACGTTGAAATATTTTGTGTTTTCAACTCGCAAGGAATCTGTACCCCCGTTACACTCAAACGATTCTATTATTACCAATGACTTTGACAAAGCAAACTTATTGAATGATTATTTTCGAGATCAAACTTTAATAAATGACGATAAAACTTTAATAAATGACGATAATGCTCAAGTTCCCGTCTTACCTACTGTAAACAACTCGAACCTAAGTTCCATTACACTATGTCCTCTTGAAGTAAAACAAATTTTAGAAACCTTAGCCTTAGGAAAAGCTGTAGGTCCTGATACAATTAATAACCTAGCTACCGAACTATCAGAACCTCTATGTTCTTTGTTTAATCATTCCTTAAACGATTGCATTGTCCCGGTTACCTGGAAAGAAGCCCACGTTTGCTCAGTTTTCAAATCTGGAGACCAATCAATTGTTTCCAACTACAGACATATAGCACTTCTCTGTACTGTTGAAAAGGTTTTGGAAAAAAACGATTCAAGCTAACCAGTAGGCCTTATTGCCTACTGACCGTTCCAAGTCGGTAACCCTGTCTTCACCACCCTTTCTGTTGTTTTTTGTTCCATGGTTGCATGTAGTTTTGTTTACACTGTCTTGTCTATTTGGGCGCTGAAGATAGGATAATAGCGAGGATTGTGCGCATATAAAATCGATTCAAGCTAACCAGTAGGCCTTATTGCCTACTGACTGTTCCAAGTCGGTTACCCTGTCTTCACCACCCTTTCTCTTGTTTTTTGTCTCTTTCATTGTAGTTTCAAGTCCTTGTTTGCAGTACAGTGCGGACTTACGATGCCATTGCGTTCGTACGCTGTGGTTTCTATAGGACCCTATATATCATTCAACTTATTCCTAACCAATAGCATTTTAACTGCACTGCAATCTGACTTTGTTCCAGGTGACTCAACAGTTAACCAGCTTGCGTATTTATATAACTTTTTCTGTTAAGCTCTTGATTTTGGAAAGGAAATTAGGGCGATTTTTTTGTGATATTAGCAGAGTCTTTGATCGTGTTTGGCACGAGGGACTTATCGCAAAATTAAAGGCTGTAGGTATCACAGGAAATCTCTTAACATGGTTCAAAAGCTATCTAACTGATAGAAAACAACGCGTTGTCCTACCAGGTGTCCAATCTGATTGGAATAACATTAAAGCCGGTGTTCCCCAAGGCTCCATTTTGGGACCACTGTTATTTCTGCTATACATTAATAATATTGTTATAGACATCAATTCAAATATTTGTCTTTTTGCAGACGATACAGGTTTGTTTATTGTTGCAGATAATCCGATATCTGCTGCGAATACACTGAATTTCGATCTCTTGAAAATATCAAATTGGGCAGATAGATGGCTTGTCAAATTTAATCCATCCAAAACTAAATCTCTTCTTATTTCACGTAAAGTCAATTTTATCAACCACCCACCAGTTTTTATGAATGACCAGATAATAACTGAAGTCGATGATCATAAACAACTCGGCGTGTTTTTGTCAAATGATTTATCCTGACACAAGCACATCGAATATATCAAATCAAAGGCATGGCAGAGGATTAACATTATGCGGAAACTTAAATACAAACTAGATAGAGTGTCCTTAGAAACTATATATACGTCCTTCATAAGAACTATTTTAGAATACGAAGATATTCTATTTGATAACTGCACACAATATGAAAAATATGAGTTAGACAAAATACAAAATGAGGCTGCTCGGATAGTAACTGGAGCAACGAAACTTGTCTCTATTGACAACCTATACAATGAAACTGGGTGGGAAAGCCTCGGAAATAGGCGCCGTAAGCATAAACTCGTTATTTTTTATACAATGACAAACCACTTAACTCCCAATTTTCTCTCTGAGCTTGTTCCTCCTTCTGTAGGTAATATATCAAGGTATAACTTAAGGAACTTTACAAACATACAAACTGTCAATGCCCATGCCAACTACCACTATGATTCTTTTCTCCCTTCTGTTATTCGCGAATAGAATAACTTAACCGAAGAATCACGGCACGCCGAAACAGTTATTTCCTTCAAAAACTTGCTTAAACGTAATCAAAATAGAATTCCCAAACACTATCTCTTCGGAGAAAGAAACAAACAGATATTGCATACTAGACTGCGTCTAAATTGCAGTTCCCTTAACAATGATCTGTTTTCCAAAAACATGGTAGACTCGCCTATTTGTACTATTTGGAGATCAAAATGTATCGTACGATACAAACATTCTTATATTCGGTGCGGTAAACAATTATATTAAAAACTCAAAACGTTTCAACTAGTAGATCGATTATTTTCTTTTGTTGAATTCCCAAATCAACTACACCCCCATTCCCTGTGTCGCCCCAAACCCCAATTTTTTTAACAAAATTGAGTTACAATGGAGATTTATAAATAAATATTAATAACAATTAAATGTATTTGCAGAATCTATTCATTTAATGTTTTGTCTGTTTGAATTTCGTATTTTTCAAGTTACTTTCTATTTTTTCTTTTAGTTACTTTTTATTATTTCAATTATATCTAAGCATTATTTTAGAATATATATATATATATATATACCAAGAACTTACAAACTTTTTTTTTTTACACTAAGTAATTTATAAGTTCTCATACTTCCAAATATCTAATTATGCTGTTTACTATGCCATCGATTGTTTACAATTAATATCATACCTAAGAGAAGAACATCATAAGTGTCTTACTTTCGTTGTAATCCTTTCTTCTTCTATTGTGTACAAATAATATGTTGTAAAAAGCTTGTGAAATAAAATATGTTTAGACCAAACGGTCAGTGGCAAAGTAGGCCACTGGGGGTTTAAACCAGGTTCTAGGATGCACTAAACCTCACACTTACCCTATTGTCATCCCAATTAAACGGGACAGTGTAAACAACGAAATCCCCGCCAAGAAATATTCTCTAACCAACAAGGCAGCGTTAAAAGGCAATGTAAGTAAACACCTAGACCTAGAGGAAAGCGTAGGGGCGAACTGTAAAAGGGTCCACCACCAAGCATGCAGTAGGTTGCAAAATGATAGTGTCATAACCTCTTCTGATAAACCTTTTAACACGTTTAACAAAGATAGTATGAAAGTGATCATGACCAAGAATCTTACGAAGTTTGTAAACCATAGAAGTAAGGTTGTGATAGTCCTTGTCGCAGAAGTTGTACTACGCCGCTTCAAATTAGTATTAATCGTTGTATACCACTAAAATGGCATTTATGACTGGCATGCTTGTTTAAATACTGTTTTAGAGAACACATACAATAATATAAATAAGTAGTAGACAACATATTGTTTTGAATTATCTATGCCATAATTGGTTTAAACATTTTTACAACTGATATATATTGCCATAATTAATAATCGATTGCAAGTAGTCATGGTATTTATTTATACTGAAAACTACATTACGACTTACCATTTCGCATATACAGTTTCTCTAAAAAGAACAAGTTAAATCGTTAGTCTGTTAAGTTAATATATTTTAGTTTGGATGCATTTCTTAATTAATTCTACAATTATCAATATAAAAACAATCATATAAATGAAATTTAATAATTTAGAAGTCAATATTTGTATGTAAGAATTAATACGTTATTGTTCATCGTTTTTTCCTTTCCCACTTTAATTGATATGATGAATGTTTTTGACGCACCAGCGTCGAGTTAAAAGTAAGACATTTTTCCGGCTTTCGTAAAAATACGGTTTTCCCCTGATTTTCTTTCCTCACATATCCTGGGTTTAATTTTATCTTTTAAATTAGTAATAAAGGAAGAATAGCATTCACAGAATACAGTCACTCTAACAAGTACTACAACGCTAAGGTGATTCAAAAAGTACATCACAAACATATTCAATAAAAAGAGCACACCACAAACATATAGGGGTTGGTAGCAGGGGTACTGCCTCAGAACGGTCAGTGGCAAAAGTGACCACCGGGCAGTTTAAAGCGGTTCAAGGCTGCACCAAACCTCACTCTTACCCTGTCGTCATCCCTAAACAACAGGACAGTGTAAATAAAAATAATCCCCGCCGAATTACCCTTACATTTGAGAAAGCGTAGATAGGTGTAATAAGAAAAAACACAGAAATACTCATGCATATAATATTAAAAAAAATAAGTTAAACCTAAGAAGCTAATATCATAGGTACTCGATGACTTGTCTGAAGACAGGGAATCAAGGGGAAAACCATTAAGGGCACGACAAAACGGAGTAACGAACATTCATCAAACGGTTCCCGCCTTAAAGGATTTAGAAACACGTTGTCATAGAATTCAACGCCCGAGCGGTCGTTGCACAATCAGAGAGGAAAGCATAATTGCAAATTGTAGAAGGGTCTACGACTAAGCATGTAGTGCGCCGCAGATTACTTCGGTCGTAACCTCTGTTTATAAATGTTCTAATATATTCAATAAATAACTGATTTAAATGATCACGACCGTTAACCTTCCTAAGTTTGCAAATCACATCTCCATAAAAGAGTGTGATAAACCTTGTCGCAGAAGTGTTTTAAGATTGATATATGTTTGTCGAGCGATAATAAAACTTAGGAAAAGTCTTAGGTAACGTATGGTAACGTTACATGTAACCCTGTTGAAGGTGTTTTTTCAGTAATGTTAAGATTACGAAGGCTGAAGTCCTCAACACGGCTACAAGCTCTGACACAACAACCTAACTGAGAAATATACACGCCATAAGAAACAGTATTAGGGATATCCCCATCTCAATGTGCTTAATTCACAATATGAAAATTAATTTCATCTTTCTTATCATAAATTTTAGTTATTATATGTACTACTCCATTTTCTTTATAAAGATGTTAATCAAGAAAAGGAGTGACAGCATCCGAAATGTTAGCTTTATTGAGTCTTAGTTCGGGAGGATAAATGTTAGGAAAATAAATAAAAGAAAGGATTGTCCAAATTAAGTATATCATTCAGATAGCATGAGGTGTTATTAAAAGCGTCGATGATATTACCTTGTGTATCTGGAGGCCCTAACGTAAAGTCAAGTTCATAGCAATATAACAACAAATCTGCGACACGGGGTGCACAATTAGTACCCATAGGAAAGCCAACGGTTTGCCTGTACACGGTATGACCAAACCTGACAAAACTGTTGTCTGATAAGAATGATAGTGATTCACAAACTTGTTGACAAGTCCATAACGCGTATCCTTCGGGATTATTTTGGTAAAAGTGTTGTTGCAGGCTAAAAAAGTACTTTCATCCCTGGCGAAAGTTTTTTGTATAAGCTATTAGTTTTTCTGTTATAAGGTTATGCGGTAAAGTAGTGTAACGTGTAGAAAAGTCATAAGTAGATAATGATGACACTTGAGGTAGATTGCGTAGTCTGTTAAGAACCTCGCCAGAAATTCTTATTGACCAGAATAAATTGATACCGGAGTTTTCATAGGCTTTCTCACAATACTTTTTCACATGTTCTTTAACTGCTGTGAGGCAAGATGTTAAAAGTCTTGAGATATTAGTTGTGGTACATTCGCTAGAGTTTGCAATGAAGCGGGATTTATAAGGCTGTTTGAGTAGTTTAGGGATCCAGTACATTGTAGGGAATATATTTTGCTTCTCGTCGAGTTTGATCCCAAACTTGGAAATATGTGCGATATGGTCACGAATAATTGAGTTAATCAGACTGTACGAGTCGGTGCTCCGGAGTTCCCCTTTTAAACATTAACATAATATAACCGTTAAACAATAATAATAATAAACAATAATGATAGTATTAGAGGCTTTCTCAGCAGAAACTAAGACATATCCAGTATGAAAATCCCGGATCACTTTCTTCAAATGACGAAACGTAAACCTAGGTCTGGGTGGTACTTTATTCTAGTATCCATGTTTTTAAGAATGTGTTCCTTCCATTCATTTAGCGCTTGAACATCGCTTTTTCTCGACGACGCCAATTAGCATTAAATATTGTCGTTATTGGTGTTCAAGTATTTCTGTCGAAATAACACCAATAAGTGTTCAAAAATGTGTGCATTGATCTGTATTGTAACAGGTGTGATTTATGTTCTTCCAACAGTTTGATTGTATACTATACACGGATTTCATCTTTTAATTAAGGTTTGACAGTTTTAGGCATATTATCTGTATTTATTAGCGAACTCAGCTCGCGTCGCGAAGCGGCGCGCGCGCAAGCGAGCTCTACGGTAACGCGAGTAGCAAAAATACTACAGGGAAAAAAACCGTGGTAAAAAAGTCAAAACACAGTTAACTCCCTTAGTCAAACAAACTTAACTCCCTTGTTAAGGGGAGGTCACCCATCTGTGTTTGGTATCCGGCCCACCTCTGTTCGCGTTGGAGGTAGTCCATCCAGTTGGCAGGTTACCAGACTTCATCGTTAATGTGACGTCATTAGTAGGTAACCAACTGTTGGTGATTATTGCGGCCGATTATTGCCAGCTGGATAAAGAAAGTCAAGGTAACAGTAGATCTACCTAAACTTTAAAAGCCACTGCAGTATCGATAATCTAAAAAACTATGATTAAATGAAAACGCATCGCACTTTAGTGATATAGTCTGTACCGTAAAGACGGTGGGTGGGGAAATTTTAACCACTGGCACTGTACCGTAAATACGGTGGGTGGGGAAATTTTAACCACTGGCACTGCTGTGCCAAGTTTCCAAGAGACAAGAGTTAGTAAATACACGTGTACTCTTGTGAAAATGAGCAAATTCATAGTTTTGATAGAGCATCATCAAAAAACATCTGACCAATCAGTGACCACAAATAAAACATACCAATACATTCTGGTAGGTGATAAACTCGGTCTTTATCCTTGTTGTTTAACCAAGTTTACTGTTAAAATTAAGGTATCTACAGTGTGATTCTTTTAAAACCCTGCATATGTCATGCACATTCGTCCTAATGGATTCAATATATGTAGCTTTCAAAATCTAAATCTTGAATATTATCGTATTTTTACTCTGCCAAAGATTTTTATTTTACTATAGAACCTAAGGATAAAAACCGAGTAAGACAAATTTTATCACCTACTGAAAATAAGATAAAATCTCAACATCTCTGCAATAGGAAATTATGAATACACAATTATCATACACAGCTAAACGCATATCAACTGGAATTATTTTATTGTTAAAATAAAATGCCATAAGAAACAAGACAGGAAAGAATACATACTTTAGTAGTAGTCGAAGTGTTAATTGGCAACTATGCCTTTTGGCGAGCTTTTCAAAAGAAGTAGTAGAAGATTAAAATTGATCCCAGTAGATTGTTGTTTCGACAAATGGGATGACTGCAAATATGGTAAGTAGATCAATCCCATTTCCGGCTCGAAAGATGTTTAGAAGCCCTCCGACCAGTCAGGGCACAGTAGATTTGAAGCCTGTCTAGTAGGTCAATCCGCGAGCACATGAAATTCTGCGCTGACACCGCTAAGCAGGTCAATCCTGTTGGTTTGAATGTCCCGTGATGTTTATGTCTGTATCCGTGGTGGTTAAACGTCTCAGTAGAATCCAACAAACGGCCCTCAGAAGGGCCACGGTACCACCCTAGTGTAGGGTGTATACCTAATCGGAACGTGTTGTATCTGTACTCATGACTGCCTGAGTACTACACTTTCAACGTTCAGCTCGATGGGACTAGCTTGTAAAGAAAGCCCACCGGGCCCGAAGTTGAGGGTGGGCGATGGTGGTAGTCACGTTCTAACAACACTTTCAACTTTCGGCCCAATGGTTCGATGTGTAACGACCAGAGGACCCGAAGTTGATGGTTGACGTTGATGGTAGTTCCCTGCAGGACGCGTCGACATCGCTTGAAGAGTTGTAGGTATCGTCGGTAAGTA
This sequence comes from Cyrtodaria siliqua, assembly GCA_037043455.1. Taxonomy (NCBI): domain Eukaryota; kingdom Metazoa; phylum Mollusca; class Bivalvia; order Adapedonta; family Hiatellidae; genus Cyrtodaria; species Cyrtodaria siliqua. The sequence goes on from JAWPHD010006051.1 coordinate 40,730, forward strand.
AGTGAAAAAGCTGACCAGGCCTCAATCCGTTGTAGACGAACACGTCCTGCTGGTTCGGTGGTCTGAACGGGTATTGCAAATACTTTAAAGCTACAGAGTCCTTATATCAATCGATTTCTTCTTTGTAGGCGTGTCTTTATTTGTAACTTCATGTCGAAATCGGATATTTAAGCGAGCAAATATAGCGCAGGAAATCATTTACTGTACATACATCGACCAGTGCACATCGTACCTATACACAGGTAACAGTAATTTTTACAGAAAAAAAAAGTTAGCTTCTTTCGGGGCTCGAACACACGACCTTCTGATTTCAAGTCCTGTGCTCTCCACTGAAGTACAATGCTCCTTGAGAAAATAGTAGACTAACTACCATTTATAACTGAACATATTTGAACGCAACTAAAGATGGATCAGTAAATATGCAGTCCATATTGTTGCATGTGTAAATTACCATTGCCTGGTGTAATACTGTATCTTATCAATATGAAACTAATAATTTGCCTCCAATCAACCATATCTCGACTTGTTATTTAGAGCTTGATGCGTTTGTGTGCGCACTCTTGTTATCACATAATGCCTGTTTAGTGTTAAAAATGCTACAAAATACCAATAAATAGCAGTGGTCTAGAGGTTCAGCGTACATCTTTCAAATCTTACAAGTGCAAGGCTGTGGTTCAAGTTCCGGGCAACTATTTTTTTATCACATATATTCTGGAGCCGTATATTTATCGATGTTACCTGTACGGAGGCTAAATAAAAATGTGAAATTTTATGTATCAATTTCTCCTTATATACTGACTTTTGGGGTATTCGTCGATTTGAAACTACTTCACACGTGACTCATTCATATTCATGAGTTATTACCAGTTAAAGTAGGGACTGTACAGCTTTAACAGAATTTTTCTAAGTTCAAGGCCTGAAACAATACTTCATATTGACTAACCGTGGTCTAAAATACACTGATTAGTGATGGGCAGTCGGTTGAAATTTACCAGCGATCATCATTTACAATCGGTTGGATGTAACCGATCAATCATCGGTTAGTTAATATGAAACATAACATGTGTATGTTAATCTGAGTTTGAGGCCTTGAACTTAAAATTATTACTGATTAATCAAGTATTCTTTCCTGTCTTGTGTCTTATACCATTGCCATTTCAAGAGCAAAATAATTATACTTGATATAAATTTGTTTATTTGTTCATTTTCACAAGTGTGGTCTCATGGAAAATCATGTTTATTTCTATTTTGAACATTAAGTGCATTTTTACATGCAACCGATGATCGATTATAGACTTTCATAATCGATCATCATAATCGGATGCATAAGTAACTGATGATCGATTCGGTTACAATCGAATAATCGGTACATCACTAACAGTGATGATATGTTATCTTTCTCGTACTGTTTATGATTTTATCATTTATCATACCTCCCAAGGCACATTATTGTTGATAATATAAGAACAGGTTAATAATAGAAACAGTATATTTAAGAATTGATTCACTAATTTTCCGTATTCCTGGGGTTTTAACGACGGCAGTGGTTGGCAAATTTACCATGGAATGCAAAGTGAATGGAAAATTTACCATAAAGCTATTTATGGTAAAGTTGCCACTCACTACCACCGTTCAAATCCCAATATTTACATTTCTATTGCATTGACTTTAAATGAAACATGTTTATTTGTTGCATTTAAATTCCCAGTGAAAAAAAACGTTTACATTTTGGGCAGGGCTAAAACAAACAAGGTGTATTTTATTCGTTTGAATATCTTGTTTTGGTTGTATAACATAACCGTATACGTGTCTTGACGTTCTCATGCTAACTGTCGTCAATTGCTATAAAAAATTGTGCAAGGTTGGCAACGTCACTGTTACCAACAGTATGTAGAACAGGTTTAAAACAATATTTTTAGCACAATTACATATAAATTTACATGAGTAAAGTCTGAATAACATACAGAACAAACAAAATGTACATAAAAGGATTGAATTCAATATTTCAATATTTTTACGGGGTATGAGAAACATGTAGCTAGTTTAAAGTTAGCGAGAAGTGCCTCGGACTTCACACACTTTAAACTAGCCTAAATGTTTTACTTAGCCTGTCGAAAGTTCGAAATACTAAATTAAAGCCTTACAAAATATTGACATTCGCAAATCAGTTCTTCAATGGATTCATCTAGTCTTTCATATGCCTGACTCCAGTACATGCTTGTTAACATCCCTTTGCCAGGAAATATTTTCCTTTTTGCAGTGTTAAACAGTAGCTTCTTGAACAGATATTGTTTAATGGCTTATCAACACATTAAACAGTAGCTTCTTGAACAGATATTGTTTAATGGCTTATCAACACATTATCTTACGTTATTTAGAGCTGCCCGAGGCAGAGGAGAAGGATATATAGGAATCATAAAACCTTCAATACACAGGACTGCCCACTTTATGTCTGTTGCATCCTTGGCCGGGACAGTAAAGAAGATACGTCTAAAACTTTTTCGCCTCTCACAGCTACGAGTTTGAATCCCATACATGCCAAATCTCCCGCATTCTCCGGTAGACTAACGGATTTGCCTTTGATTTACCGATCACACGGAAGCCGTTCAAAACCTCCCGGAAATCGGTTAATTGTCTGTAATTTGCGGTAATTTGCAATACACAGCATGTGATTAGCCCATGTGAAACAGCTGTCGCGTGTATAATCGATCAGGACGGGGTTATGATCGTGCAACCAACCAATGAAATTGCATCTAGCGACATGCGGCACACGACGAGATTTATTGAAATATGGCCGGTTATACTGAGAAGGATTTTGCCGAAATCAGCACTTTTTGATCTATGCATTCGGTAAAGATGTCTATTAAAAATGTTTAATCCTCCACAATATTACAACTTAACCAGTCTTTCATAATTGCAATACATTTTAATGATAACAAACACCAGTTTTTCCCCATTTAATTTGCCAATTTTACGTCGTTTTGTGAAGAAATTGTGTACCTCAACACCGGTTATTACGTTTCCGGGTTTCAGAGGACAGGTTTATAACGCGGCTCTCAAAACAGTGAAAATCGGTGTAAAAGCCAGGCATAAAAAAATGGGGGCGGACAGGGATGATAATCTAGCAATTAATTCATTATGGCATAATGCATATACCGGTACTGTTATTTATTTTCATCTATTGTATATATTATATAGATAATGAAATACAAAATAAAATTAGCAATTGTATTCATTATTTGAAAAAATGCGATGGTTCCATGGCGTTACGTAAATCGCCCTCACTTGGAAGTCCAATCTCCCTGATGTGATGCTGGAAAATTTGGCATCTATGGAATCCCACTGTGAGCTTGACTTGTCAAGTGAGAAAATGTCGCTTATCACAGATGGCTGGAGGTAAACATTACTGGTTCTACTCAAGAAAAATAAATTGCCCTGCCTCTAAACAAAAAAAATTAGACCATCATAAATTTTATATAGCCTAACATGTGCTTAAATGACGTAAACATAACACACCATTCAAACAGTTAAACTGTTTACATGTATTTCAACATCAAAAATACAAAGTTAAGAAATTAATCGTCTTCTGCATGGGCACATTGAAACACCCAGTGGTGCAAGTAAGATCTCTAGGAGAAGAACACAAGTATTTTACTTTCGTTCTAATCCTTTTTCTGCTATTGTGTACAGATTCAATGCTGTAATAATAATGAGAAATAAAATATGTTTAAACCAAGTAAGATCTCTGGATTATAAGTCTACCACCATGCTGTGTCACAACCGTTTAAAAAATTAAGACGTTTTAAGACAAATGCTATCAGTCGCGGTTACTGAATCGATTATATACGGTGTTTTTAGCTCAACTGGCCAGGAGGGCTTATGCGATCACTTTTCGTCTGTCTGTCCGTCTGTTAGCAATTTTATAAAATCAACATCTCCTCTGAAACCGCTTAAAGGATTTTGATGAAACTTCATCACAAGGTTACTTGGGAGGGCCCCTCTCAGATTTGTGTTTTTCGCGGCCGCCAGTCATCCAAGATGGCCACCATGGCTAAAACTATGTCAAATTTAAGGCAATTTCAAACGACATCTCCTCCGAAACCACTTATTCCATTCTACTGAAATATCATATACATGTTCCTTGGGTTTGCCTCTATCAAGCTTTTGTTTTTCGTTATCGTCGAATAATCAAAATGGCCGCCACAGCGACCAAAATTTACATAGTTATATCGGAAAAGGTTAAACATGACATCTTCTCTGAAACCGCTTGAAGGATTTTGATGAAACTTAATCACAATGATATTTGGGACAGTCCCTCTCAGATTTATGTTTTCACGGACGCCAGTCATCTAAGATGGCCGCCATGGCTAAAACTAGATCAAATTTAAGGAAATTTCAAACGACATCTCCTCCAAAACCACTTATTCCATTCTTGTGAAATATCATATACATGTTCCTTGGGTTAACCTCTATCAAGTGTGTGTTTTTCGTTATCGTCAAATAATCAAAATGGCCTCCACGGCGCCCCAAAGTTTACATAGAGTTATATAGGAAAATGTTAAAAATTACATCTTCTCTGAAACCGCCTAAAAGATTCTGATGAAACTTAAGCACAATGATATTTGGGATAGTTCCTCTCAGATTTATGTTTGTCACGGCCGCCAGTCATCCTAGATGGCCGCCATAGCTAAAACTAGGTCAAATTTAAGTAAATTTCAAACGACATCTCCGAAACCACTTATTCCATTCTTTTGAAATATCATATACATGTTCCTTGGGTTAGCCTCTATCAAGTTTGTGTTTTACGTTATCGTCAAATAATCAAAATGGCTGCCACGGCGACCCAAAGTTTACATAGAGTTATATAAGAAAAGGTTTAAATTTACATCTTCTCTGAAACCACTTGAAGGATTTTGATGAAACTTAATTACAATAATATTTGGGATAGTCCCCTTCAGATTTTTGTTTTTCGCGACCGCCAGTCATCCAAGTTGGCCGCCATGGCTAAAACTAGATCAAATTTAAGGAAATTTCAAACAACATCTCCTCCAAATCCACTTATTCCATTCTTGTGAAATATCATATACATGTTCCTTGGGTTAAACTCTATCAAGTTTGTGTTTTTCGTTATCGTCAAATAATCAAAATGGCCTCCACGGCGACCCAAAGTTTACATAGAGTTATATAGGAAAAGGTTAAAAATTACATCTTCTCTGAAACCGCCTGAAAGATTTTGATGAAACTTAAGCACACTGATATTTGGGATAGTTCCTCTCAGATTTATGTTTTTCACGGCCGCCAGTCATCCAAGATGGCCGTCATAGTTAAAACTAGGTCAAATTTAAGTAAATTTCAAACGACATCTCCTCCGAAACAACTTATTCCATTCTTGTAAAATATCATATACATGTTCCTTGCGTTAGCCTTTATCAAGTTTGTGTTTTTCGTTATCGTCAAATAATCAAAATGGCTGCCACGGCCACCCAAGGTTTACATAGAGTTATATAAGAAAAGGTTTAAATTTACATCTTCTCTGAAACCGCTTGAAAGATTTTGATGAAACTTAAGCATAATGATATTCGGGATAGTCTCTCTCAGATTTGTGTTTTTTTGCGGCCGCCAGTCATCCAAGATTGGCCGCCATGGCTAAAACTAGGTCAAGTTTAAATAAATTTCAAACGACATCTCCTCAGAAACCACTGATTCCATTCTTCTGAAATATCATATACATGTTCCTTGGGTTGGCCTCTATTAAGTTTATGTTTTTCGTTATCGTCGAATAATCAAAATGGCTGCCACGGTGACCCAAAATTTACATAGAGTTATATAGGAAAAGGGTAAAAATGACATATTTTCTGAAACCGCTTGAAGGATTTTGATGAAACTTAATGACAATGATATTTGGGACAGTCCCTCTCAGATTTATGTTTTCACGGACGCCAGTCATCTAAGATGGCCGCCATGGCTAAAACTAGGTCAAATTTAAGTAAATTTCAAACGACATCTCCGAAACCACTTATTCCACTCTTTTGAAATATCATATACATGTTCCTTGGGTTAGCCTCTATCAAGTTTGTGTTTTACGTTATCGTCAAATAATCAAAATGGCTGCCACGGCGACCCAAAGTTTACATAGAGTTATATAAGAAAAGGTTTAAATTTACATCTTCTCTGAAACCACTTGAAGGATTTTGATGAAACTTAATTACAATAATATTTGGGATAGTCCCCTTCAGATTTTTGTTTTTCGCGACCGCCAGTCATCCAAGTTGGCCGCCATGGCTAAAACTAGATCAAATTTAAGGAAATTTCAAACAACATCTCCTCCAAATCCACTTATTCCATTCTTGTGAAATATCATATACATGTTCCTTGGGTTAAACTCTATCAAGTTTGTGTTTTTCGTTATCGTCAAATAATCAAAATGGCCTCCACGGCGACCCAAAGTTTACATAGAGTTATATAGGAAAAGGTTAAAAATTACATCTTCTCTGAAACCGCCTGAAAGATTTTGATGAAACTTAAGCACACTGATATTTGGGATAGTTCCTCTCAGATTTATGTTTTTCACGGCCGCCAGTCATCCAAGATGGCCGTCATAGTTAAAACTAGGTCAAATTTAAGTAAATTTCAAACGACATCTCCTCCGAAACAACTTATTCCATTCTTGTAAAATATCATATACATGTTCCTTGCGTTAGCCTTTATCAAGTTTGTGTTTTTCGTTATCGTCAAATAATCAAAATGGCTGCCACGGCCACCCAAGGTTTACATAGAGTTATATAAGAAAAGGTTTAAATTTACATCTTCTCTGAAACCGCTTGAAAGATTTTGATGAAACTTAAGCATAATGATATTCGGGATAGTCTCTCTCAGATTTGTGTTTTTTTGCGGCCGCCAGTCATCCAAGATTGGCCGCCATGGCTAAAACTAGGTCAAGTTTAAATAAATTTCAAACGACATCTCCTCAGAAACCACTGATTCCATTCTTCTGAAATATCATATACATGTTCCTTGGGTTGGCCTCTATTAAGTTTATGTTTTTCGTTATCGTCGAATAATCAAAATGGCTGCCACGGTGACCCAAAATTTACATAGAGTTATATAGGAAAAGGGTAAAAATGACATATTTTCTGAAACCGCTTGAAGGATTTTGATGAAACTTAATGACAATGATATTTGGGACAGTCCCTCTCAGATTTATGTTTTCACGGACGCCAGTCATCTAAGATGGCCGCCATGGCTAAAACTAGGTCAAATTTAAAGAAATTTCAAACGACATCTCCGAAACCACTTATTCCATTCTTGTGAAATATCATATACATGTTTCTTGGGTTAGCCTCTATTAAGTTTTTGTTTTTCGTTATCGTCAAATAATCGAAATGGCCGCTGCTGCGACCAAAAGTTTACATAGAGTTATATAGGAAAACGTTAAAAATGACATCTTCTCTGAAACTGCTTGAAGGATTTTGATGAAACTTAATCACAATGATCTTCGGGTTAGTCCCCCTCAGATTTGCATTTTTTGACCCTCCAGTCGTCCATAATGGCCACCATGGCTAAACTTAGGTCAAATTTAAGATATTTATCAAACAACATATTACCACTTATTCCATTCTAGTTAAATATCATATGCATGTTCCTGTTGTTGGCCTCTATCAAGTTTGTGTTTTTCGTTGTCGTCAAATATTCAAAATGGCCGCCACGATAACCCAAAGTTAACATAGAGTTTAATATAGGAAACATGTTTCTTGGGTTGGCCTCTATCATGTTTATGTTTTTGAATCACATCATACAAGTAGAGCATCTACAGGCCCTCTTGGGCCTCTTGTTTTTGTGTTGTATTTAATATCTTTTATATTTTTCAGTGCCATTTCTGCCTTAATTAAGCTGCATGTCTAGATGTCCTGAATGTTCAAGAATGTCCAAGAAAAGAATGTAGTATACATCAGTCTTCCATTGTTTGTGGTTGTTTATGACCACGTTCTGCTTTATGTAGAACTCAGCATTAATAACCTGCAACGGATGGCTTGAAAATCAACTTACAACCAAACTAAAAAGGACTGGATGTACCATTAATGAGGCGCCGTTATCTGTGGTTGATGGATACAAGAGTTTGAATAGTGATGTACCAAGCAATCAGTTGTGGCCAACGATCAGTTATTTGTAGCATGGCAGAGTTCCAGGATTATTTTGTATTCTTCACCTCTCAATTAGGTGGCTCTAATAAACATAATGTGCTGATGATTATTTTTATTTGCATTCTAGTGTTTTTAGCTCTACTGGCCAAGGGCCAGCAGAGCTTATGGGATGGTGTGTTGTCCGTCGTCCGTCCGTTAACTTTTGCTTGTGTACACTCTAGAGGCCACATTTCTGATGCAATCTTCATGAAACTTTGTCAAAATGTTTGTCTTAATTATATCTTGGTCAAGTTCAAAAATGGGGTACATGGTGTTAAAAACTAGGTCACTAGGTCAAACTTTGGAAAAACCGTGTGTACACTCTAGAGGCCATATTTTTGACCTGATCATGATGAAACTTTGTCAGAATGTTTGTCCTAATGAAATCTCGGTCAAGTTTAAAAATGGGTCATGTGTGGTCAAAAACTAGGTCACTAGGTCAAATACTTGAAAAAATTGTGTACACTCTAGAGGTCATATTTGTTACCCAATCTTGATGAAACTTTGTCAAATTGTTTATCTTAATTATATCTTGAACAAGTTCGAAAATGGGTCACATGAAGTTAAAAACTAGGTCACTAGGTCAAATATTGGAAAAACCTTTTGTACACTCTAGAGGCCATATCTTTGACCCGAGCTTGATGCAACTTTGTCAGAATGTTTATCTTAATTGTTTGTCTCAATGAAATCTCGGTCAAGTTCGAAAATGGGTCATGTGGGGTCAAAAACTAGGTCATTAGGTCAAATATTGGAAAAACCTTGTGTACACTCTAGAGGCCATATTTTTGACCCGAGCTTGATGCAACTTTGTCAGAATGTTTGTCTTAATTATATCTTGGTCAAGTTTGAAAATGGGTCACATAGGGTTAAAAACTAGGTCACTAGGTCAAATACTTGAAAAACCTTGTGTACACTCTAGAAGCTGTCTTTCTGACCCAATCTTGATGAAACTTTGTCAAAATGTTTGTCTTAATTATATCTTAGTCAAGTACAAAAATGGGTCACATGGTGTTAAAAACTAGGTCACTAGGTCAAACTTTGGAAAAACAGTGTGTACACTCTAGAGGCCATATTTTTGACCCGATCTTGATGAAACTTTGTCAGAATGTTTGTCTCAATGAAATCTCGGTCAAGTTCAAAAATGGGTCATGTGGGGTCAAAAACTATGTCACTAGGTCAAATACTTGAAAAAACTTGTGTACACTCTAGAGGTCATATTTGTTACCCAATCTTGATGAAATTTTGTCAAATTGTTTATCTTAATTATATCTTGATCAAATTCGGAAATGGGTCACATGAAGTTAAAAACTAGGTCACTAGGTCAAATATTGGAAAAACCTTGTGTACACTCTAGAGGCCATATTTTCGACCCGAGCTTGATGCAACTTTGTCAGAATGTTTGTCTTAATTATATCTTGGTCAAGTTTGAAAATGGGTCACATGGGATTAAAAACTAGGTCACTAGGTCAAATATTGGAAAAACCTTGTGTACACTCTTTGTCAAAATGTTTGTCTTAATTATATCTTGGTCAAGTTCAAAAATGGGTCACATGGTGTTAAAAACTAGGTCACTAGGTCAAACTTTGTAAAAACCGTGTGTACACTCTAGAGGCCATATTTTTGACCCGATCTTGATGCAATTTGTCAGAATATTTGTCTCAATTATAGCTTGCTAAAGTTCGGAAATGGGTCACACAGGGTCAAAAAATAGGTCACTAGTACACTCTAGAGGCCATATTTCTGACCCGATCTTGATGAAACCTTGTCGAAATGTTGTCTTAATTATATTTTGGTCAAGTTCGAAAATGGGTCCCATGGGGTCAAAAACTAGGTCACTAGGTCAAATACTTGAAAAACCTTGTGTACACTCTAGACACCATGTAGTACGACTCGATTCATCAATGGTATAACAGCCAGTAGAGCGTTCACAGGCCCTCTTGGGCCTCTTGTTTAAGGAGTTGAGCTCGCTATGAGGCAGTGCCTTATTCATATTAAAATATTGTACATATCTTATATAGTCTGTGAAGTTGTACTACTCAGCTTCACATTAACTGCAGCGCGAAGCTTATTATTATTTAGTTTTTTTTCTAAATTCACAACGAGTATACGCATCAAGATTGGGTGATATGATGTCTTCGGTTCAGTTGTTCACTCTATTAATTACATCGTTCTTGATTACGGTTGACGTTTAACTGCAATGCATATTAGTAATGAGAATTGCTATGAAGACTTTGACTTATCATAAAATACGCAGATTTAAATATAAACCCCATAAAGAGTATAATTCAGCAAAATTCTTCTTGAATATTGTATATCAACCCACCCACTAAAATCACAATGGATAATTCCGAATTATAATAGTTTAACTATGTTAAATGCTTTTTAAGGAAATAATTGGTGAAAATAATGCAAAAGAGCAATGGTGAAGCATTTGTGTAATATATTATCCATTGTTAATTAACCAAAGACCTTGGTTGATATAATTATTCCGCCATTGACGTTAACCATTATTAGATACGTTTCATATGAGCCATTTCTGCTCGAAAGTTTTACCAAAATATTACTTATTGTATTAGAGCTGGTAATTTTACTATGCGATAATTAGAGATTAATACATGGGTGGTGCGTTATTGTCCGTCATATCGGCCCGAGACTCCAATATCGGCCAGAAGGTTTAGCTTGATGGCCGATATTGGCCGAGTATGACAGATAATAACGCACCACCCATGTTTTAATCTTTTTATCATATATATACGCAGTTTCATTGGGAGTTTGTCTTTCTCTTTTTTTTTGTTTAATCAAATATATGGAACTATTACCTAATTTGATTTAATTTATAAAATAAAAAGAGCAAAAAAAAAATGAAAGAAAACAATCACACAGTATTAACTTTAATTGTTTTGTTTATAGTTTATTCTCTCTTCTTTTTCTGTCAATTTGTCCATTCCATTCCTATTTCGATTGCTTTATTTACCGTTTCTTGCTGTTTCATGGCAATTCTTTTAGCTTTCCACTACGTCCCTTGAATGCTGAAACTCCTTATCTATTTAAAGGAATATGAGGCTCATACCTCTTCTCGATTAAGTAGCAGCTGATGATGACCTGGACTTATGTTATTGAGTCTAGTTAGATTTGTTGGACTATACTCAGAATAAAAACGTTCAATTTACCGTCCAACTCAATTTCTTCAGTAACTCTGGTCTTACCAGTCGAGCGAAACCACCCCGTTAACAATATTTTAAGGCCATATTTAGTCTGCTTTTCTGTAGATTTAGTTCCATTCCTCGTTTTATTGACAAACGCTCCTATGTCAGTTTCATTTACTTCATGATGCCTTTCCTTAACAATTAATCCAAGTACAATCAGTACAATAAGCTGTTAGCCACTGACATAGGAGCGTTCGTATAGGAGAGAGTCCTCTCTCCGGCTTCCATTTTAACGCTTATCTAAATGTCGTCAGTTATGTCATTGACGGGATTAACGTCAAATTTATAGTCTCAAAAACAGGTAAAACAAAAAGGCAATCGCCAATAATAGTAACGGGCAGGTGAAGGCCAATAACGGTCGGTTGACCGGGCCAATGTGGATATGCATTTTCGGCCCGGTCACATTATCTCAATTTGGCGTATTGGACCGCATTTATAATACGGCTAATTTCTCGAGAGCTTACTGTAGGGTAAATGTGTGCATACTGCGGCCCAAAAGTGCGTATATATATGATAAAGATAATTATTACTTTTTTTCGACACTAATTGTTAAGACCTAGTTTGTAAAAAAAATAAACCATACATTCTTGAACTAAATGCACCTTATTCAGAAATAAATCCTTGCTAAAATATGCGATTTTCAAGAAAAAGCGTAAAAATGTGGCACTTGCATTTTCTGTTCAAATTTAGTTCTATATAAATGTAGGCATTATATATGACATAATACAAATTGCATTTACACATTAAAATTAATCTTCAGTAAAAGTATAACAAGTGTAAAACCTCAAACCATGAAATAAACATTTCCTTCGAGATAATAAATTTAGTGTTGCGTTTTATAAAATTTAGATTTTAAAAACAGAAAAACAAAAAAATATATTTTACAATTTTTTTGAAGTAGCCTTTTAAGGTGACTGGATTGTATGGTTTTAAATTTGAATGGTAACATATTTCTTAATGGACGCTATACAACTCAAATACACCCTTTCGATGAACTTTTTTTATTCCAAAGCGTTTTACAGTATAGGATTAAACATGGAATATCATTTTCAATTACTATTTTCATTCAACACTACATGTAAAGAATATATTTATGACTGCATCTTCTTTCTACGTCTGGTTGTTAACAATTGTACTGTAATATATTATTTCATACAGGTGTGCTTATGTCAATTGTCTATTGTACGAGTAACATGTTAACCAGTAGAATAATATTTCATAAGTATCCAGTACAGATAGAGAATTCCAACCCGATGAATAACAGTGTTGAAAGTCGAAATGTCCACAATCGAAACGGATACTCATGATTGATTCATATTATCTCATATCCTTCCCACATTGTTCGTCAAAATCACCATCAATCGCCGTTTGCACGTGTATTTACACAATAACGTCATGAAACTGTTGATCATGAGATGTATTACCTAAAATGTGGGAGCGCTAAGATTTTCAGGCTTTTGAGTAAATGGTAGAATCACTTAATAACTGGCATGCGAGGAAAATGCATTTCTCGAATAATTATACTGTTAATTTATGTCAGATACCAACGTTTTACCTTGGCAGATATATCTTTAGTTACACTTTACCGTTTTATGGGGGTGACAATAGGGTAAGAATGAGGTATGGTATACACCCTAGAACCTGTTTTAAACCCCTAGGAGTAATTTGCCACTGAGGTGGTAGCCATATTGTCAACGCTTTTGTGTTTATGCCTTGCTTCTTAACATTGTTATTGTTTTTTTTTTAATACGTGTTATTGATTGACTGTGTATATCATTAGGTGTTTCTAATTCTTATATATATATATATTATATATATATATATATATATATATATATGTGTGTGTGTACAACATCATTTAAGTGTATCGTTCGCAAATTTCTCTGGACTTTTATCTTTAGATATTTTTTTGTGATGGGATGTACTTTTATTTACACTGTATTATCAATTTGAGCGCTGAATTCATGATAATAGCGAGGTTGTGTACTCATTAAGTAGATCTAACTAGACCAGTAGGCCATATTGCAGTATAAACGTTCAAGTCGGTAACCCTGTATCCATACAAAAGAATGTGTACACAAATAAAATTTGCGTTTGGTGAAAAAAGGCGGATGCTTAAAATAGTTGAACCAACAAACAAATTTAAATAGCTAAGTGATTAGATTGACCTTGTATAGAAGAAACAATATGTCGTATTGCATAATGATATCCTGGAACACATGTACAGTGTATACATTAATGCAATTTGACCATTCTAAACGAAAAGCTTTGCTTGATTGATTTGGAGGTACAGTATTTGTTAAATTTTAGACACAGAACATGCACCAAACACGTTATACATGACGCCGGACTGCACATACGGTAGTAACATATATGTACAAAATAACAGAATTGTTAGGAAAAGCAATGCTGTGACACGATTCTTAATAATTTTCCAAAAATCTATGAATCTGAAGGAAATTCGATGATCTGATGATATTATCCATCTTTTAGAATCAATAAAATAATGTTTACACGATAATGTTAAACAAGAAGATAAACGAAAACCCCATTTTAAAAATTGTCATTTTATCAAAGTGTTAGCGAATATTTATGAACATCCTCAAACAGACATCAAGTACGTCGGATAATCAATCAATAGATAACAGCAGTTTAATACTGACACCTACCAAACGGTGAAATATTCATACACGGATAACTGTATAGTACTTAAACAGGATATGGATTAAATTAGGGAACATTGGAAAACAACATGTACGTACATTTATCTTATTTTAAAGAAGGTGAACATGTTTGTTGGTGATTATATACATATAGCAGAAACTTTGGAAAAGTAGGGTGCTTTTTGATAAAGTTTACATGCGAATTTGACAATTCATGACAACTACTTATTTAAACAAAACAGGTAACGCGTATAAGATTAGGTATATTATTTATCACGTGTTCTTTGTCAAATGAAAGTTATATATTTAACCATCGTATCAATATAATGTGTGTTTAAACAAAAGTTGAATACAACAAAAAATCTATATACATGTATAGTATATTTCAATACAACAACTATACTATATATTTAACGTTTGTTTTATCAATGAAAACGCACCACAAAGCAAATTATTTTTAAAAGTTAGATTATGTAGATTATGAGGCATTTTGGACAAAATATGATATAATACATCTAATTAGTCACATATTTTACGCGCATATTTAGATTTAATGCATTCCACTTTGTTGTCATAAAATGCACGTGCATTTCTTGTTTTCTTCAGTTATATCACACAACGAAATCATTTTCTCGGAAACGTTCATTGCATAATACCGTCAGAAGTCAAACAATAACAAGGCCAGTAAAATCAATTGGAATTCATAAAGAGACAGATTAGCGCAGATTGAATTTTAGTGTAACAGGTTTTTTTTTATGATTATCCATAGTAAACCACGTTAAATGACAGGACAGAGTGAATAACTGTGTAATGTGCTTGTCATAAACGCCTACTAATAAACATGTTAGACAAGTTGGGTATCAATATTAAATAAAAATATAGTGGTTCAGAATTTTTATTCCAAATAGTTTAATCCAACACATAAACATATGTAGTTATTGTTTCGTTTGCATTAACCGTCAGTATTCAGAGAAAATCATCCATTGAGCTGAAACCGTTCACAAACACTGGATCCAGAAAGGATAGATTAATTTTGTTAAAATGCAATGTGGAAAATTTATCATTTTAGAGTATTATAAAATAATAGTAACAAAAACCTCCTAGCTTGCGTTTAACTAGCTGAAATCGAGCGCTTTCGGCTTTACGCATTTTTGAGAAGTACAAAGACATATAACATTACTAAACAATCATCTAAGCATTTTACTTACTGGTATGTTGGGATCATCAAGCCCGATTTTTTTATCTTTAAAGTGAAATACCGCCTAAACCGGTTTTAGAGTGCCTGAGAGTTGTTGCACCTTATATTACCTCTCATATACAGACTCAATAAAACGGATTTTGCTGCGTTCTCTATTGTTGATAGTTGTTGCTTCCTTCCAAGGGAACTTGGTGTCGCTTTAATGTAAAATACCGCTAGTGGGCGTGAGATGTGTTGCACATTTAATTACATTTGGTGAACAGTTTCAATAAAACCGAGTCTGCTACTTTATCTCTTGTTTGTGGCTTCCAAAGTATGCTTCTTTTCAGTATGTATTGCTAACGCTTAAAGCATGCTTAAAACAAGTTTCTTTTGTTACGGATTTTAAATGTTCCTTTTTGCATGTAAGTGATAATTTTCAAAACCAAACAGGGTGATTGTCTTATTAAATTCAAGATAATATATAAAAGGGTTTAATAACAGAAAAAAAGAAGATACTTTTGTATTCTTAATAGAAATACATATTAAATAATATTAAGTGCATTATTGACAAGTCCCTGACAAGAAGAAATGCATAAGTATACATGTACAATACAACACGATTACTCATTTACCTCTCAGCGATGTTTATAACACAGCGCTTCAAAACAGTATACGTGAACAAGTAGTTTTTCACCTACTTGCATATTATAATGCTTTACTGTATTGATAGCTTTGACTTATGTTTATACATACTCATGCTAGAAACGAGTTAACAACTTTGCTTAATCAATATATGTATTGTCAGAGAACGTTTTCTTTTGAAGTATTTTAAACGTTCACTAGTTTGAATTCAAACCTGGCCTTCAACGTATATTAACATGTGGCATGTCGTAAATAATTGAACTCAACTGAAGATGACATTTCGAAACGCACCTAAGTACAGCCTTAAAAGCTAATATACGGGGGTAATCAAGAAGTTTACAGTCATGTTTTATTGTCATTTGAAAACACTTGACATATCTTTGTCCCGTTTGAAGAAAGAAAACGTTAGCTACCCTGGGATTTACAAGTATCATGTGTAAACCGAAAATAAACATATGGAGAGGATAGTAGTTATAAACCCTCTATACAGTATTCATAAATAACGAACTTCAAATATATTTTTGTTGTTAACACAGGCTGGCAATTATGTTTTTCTTAACATTGGTTTGTTGAATGGTAAAATAAAATACCGGTTGCAGCAGTGAAGCTCAAAATCAAAAATTACTACAAGGAATTAGTTACCGTCAATGGCGATAAAGCAGCTTCTAATATATTATTAAATGACAACTGCATGATGTTAATGTTGTACATACATGTACGGAGCAATAAATCGTACACTTAAGTTTAAAACTTCGAGACTGAAATGTTTTGAGAACATTTTCATATAATTCAGCTCAAAAAGGGAATCATTGTATTTATATATTTCGATAGCTGTGTAAGCTCTACTGACCAAAGGCCTCGTGAGATTAAATATATGACGCCTCGTCTGTTGTCAGTCCGTAAACTTTTTCCTTTTGTGCACTCTAGCGCCTCCATTTTTCATCCGATCTTAACCAAACTTTCAAAGGAATTATATATCCATAATGCCTCAATTTTGCCCCGACTACAACTCAGTATTTTGCATGTATTACTTACTGGTCCGTTGGACTTCTCTAAGCGTTTTTACACGTTAATATCAATAAAAGCTCGAACAATGCAAGTTTAATAACCAGCCATGTCTGACTGACATCCATCCCTATTGCCCATACCCAAGGTCAATTCTCCTCCCTTCTAATATTTCTTCTTTTGTTTTCTTGAAGAAGTTATCTCGGTAAGAGGAGAAAGTGGGACAATTTAAAAACCACAGATGGAAGACTAGGAACAATAAAGTTATGACCCTTTAATTAGTGAAAAATGATATTTATTGATTTTTTAAATATTTACTGTTTCATGTTTTTTAAATCAGATCTTTGGAAAACTTCAGAATGTTAATATCAATAAAAAAAGTTCGGAAAGCTTGAAAACCAGACATGCCTGACTCACTCCCATAGCTATCACACCCCACCTCGTTTTTTAAAATACGATTCGTAATTTAGTTAATAAAGTTATTTTGGCTTGGGAAGCAAGTGGTACAGATTCAGAATTGGTGAAGGAAGATCCCAGATAACCCCTGGCAATTTTCGTTAACGAGTGGACACCTGGGTAGACTCATCGAGGTTCCGCAAGCCAGCTGGATAGCTTCCTCACTTAAAGAGTCTTGGTCCAATACGGGATCGAACCCACAGCGGTGAGGGACAAATGATAGGAAAGCATGTGCTATCAAACGAGATATCAAGCATTTACTTTTGATTTTAAAAAATATCTTTTCTATTTACCACTGATATACTATTTATGTTAGTCTCGATCGTCCAGACCTCTCGCGAGACTTCTCTTAAAGAAGTCCACACGATGATCTGGAGTAAAGCTTCTTTAACATTTTTGACATCAAAGCGAGGTCTGTACAAAACAAATCACCGTTCGCTGATTGGTCAACTTCAATTTGTTATGGGAATCTATGGGAATCAGCCCCTACGTCACGACGGCGTCAAAAGTTACGTGACGTTACGCGCAATGTTGTGTAATAAAAATGCCACCAAAGTCAGCGGATCACGATTAATACTAAAAGATTATTTTTAAACATCATTTTGTAATATAGATTATATTATGTTTTTAAAAACTACAAAAAACGACGTTTATTGTATATCTAATAATGACGTGACCACATCCATTGGAATTAATGTTGCAACGTGCACTTTGATGTTGCGGTCAAAATGACGTCACTTCGCAGTCTGTTTTGACGTTTGGCGCCGTCTATCGGTTAAACATTTTAATGAACCACGAGTCCAGACGCTCGCATACGCTCGCAGTCAGCTTGAGTGTGTCTGGATGATAGAGACTATACTTAATATGTGTTTATAATTAAAATTTGACTGATTCAGAAAAGTAAAAAATATATATATATATATCATGTATATTGCAGAAACAAGCGTCCAAAACATGCAAAACAGAATAAACATTAAAAAGCTACCACAAAACATTAAAAATCAACAATAAGCTAAAACTGGGTCCATGTATCATTTATATGATAGATATTTTTATTGATTTATACTGTTACAGTTTCTCATTATTACATACATAGTGTGAAATGCATAGTTATAATCACCTGACATATTATACATATTTCTACACACTCGCTTGTAGTTCAATGTTCAGTGCAAATAATCATTAATTAATCATAGATCATATCAATCACACATTTAAATCAATAATCCAAGATGTAATAAAAATGGAAATATACATAAAATGACAATTTATTTGAGGATGTACTTAACTATATTTTAAGAAATAATATTTGGAATAGAACATCTGACAGTAACCGCCTCTGATAATTAAAGCTATTTCTTTTTTAAATATTGTAACTGTGTTACACATTTAAACATATTGTGCTTTTGTATGTAATATTTTCTGATATATTTCTTTCTAATATCATTATAAGCTGTGCAAATTAAATAAAATGAAATTCGTCATCGATATCAATTGAATTACATATTTGACAAACTCTTTCAGTTCTGTCAATCCTATGTCTCAATTCTTAAGCTATGTGAAGAAACACATAAGTTAGTTTAAACTATTTCGTACATAAAATATTCAGATAATGATCATATTCAAAATTATCTTTTACATATCTGTATAAACATGTTAATATTCAATTTTCTTGTAGATCAGTTCCATTTTTGAATAAAGCAATCCACAAACCTCGGTTTAAAGCTAGATACAAACTGTTGATGGGTCACCCTTAAAGGACCACACCATACATACATAAAGCCATATGTATTGATTATAGATAGTTTAATAGTTTATTTAAGTCTCATCACAGTACACTATTATCTACAATACAACAATTTATAAAATACAACTGTGCCATTATTTTTAGAATTACAAGAGACTATACAATATAAATACATATGACTGTTCAAAATGTTAAAAAAATTGAGCAATTGCTTCTGAACCAACTGCCACAGCCGTGCCATAAGACTCACAAAAAAGCCACAGCAGTAGGTCCAGTATATATCACTGTTTTAATTTATCAATCATTTTCTGAGAATATTATTATCGCACACATTTATCACAGTAATAATTGAGCGGTCGGTGCTAATCTTGACATGTTGTCTAAAAAGTACTTAAAATAGAACTATTAATATGTCAGTTAGAGAATCGCAACGGCTACTGAAACCTTAAAATATAGTATTAAAAATCAGATAACAACCCAGATCAGATATGGAGTGTACTGATTAGCACCGACTTTTCAACGTCGTTATAAACCTTATTTCTTATTTAATAATGATTGCATTATTTACAGCAAAAAATATGAAAAAAATAACTTTTTAGAAACAACGCTTACCAGCTTACTACAAGTAAAATAAATAATAATAATAACACATAATTAAGAATATAAAACAGAGTTTCGCTTTTTGAGAATATTACAACAGGTTTTGGCACTCACGCGTATCATATCTTTATTGGAAAATAAAAATAACATTTTGTCTGTTTCGTTTACATCTATAAAATATGGATATGCTTCATCAAATAAGATTTTTCTAATATCACCATAAATAGCACATTCTAAAACAGCATGCATCTCGTCCTCAACCTAGTGAATACAAAATGGACAAAAACGCTCATTTTCTGCAATAGTTTCATATCGGCCTGTTTCGATTCTCAACGGTGCCACACCACACCACACCTAAACTTTGCAAATATAGCTCTGTGCTGTAAAGGTAATAAGTTTTCAATATGATTCAACTTCATATTCTGATTTAAATAGCCTGTATGTTCTTAACTTGTTTCTACCTACTCCACTTACTCCTGTTACTCTGTTTATACTATTCTACCAATCTATTACATATAAATCCATTAGAGCCGTTGTAACATCTTCAATAAATTTTAACTTTGGAAAGGAAAAATGTATATTCGTGTATGCATCTAAGCCAATACTTTTAAACTTATCAACAACAGCTAAAATCTCGATATCACATAAAAATGCATTCGGAATAGAAGCAACATTAAACTTATCATAAGAATGCAAATTCTCGGATTCTCGGATTCTAACTCACTATAATTTTTAAATAATGAAAGTTTAATAGTCCAAGTAAGAACAGAATGATCAGGAAAGCCAGATGGAGCCATATCACTTATAAGACCAGTATTGTTTATAAGGTCAACTGCCCGTATAATTGAAAATTCACTGAAATCTGATAGTTGTTCGTGGCTAACTAAACAATAATCCACTTGGACAGAACACCCTTTAACAGATATGGAAGTAAAATCGTTGCACAGAAAGTTTCGACCGTTCAGCATGTTCAGGATACACATATTAACGTTAATTAAAACATCCATCAGCATATCACCGTAAGCATTACTTCAAAATCAACGACATCCCGTTCACATATATTATCAACACCAGATATAAAGTCAACAGTATTACCACAACGACTGTTAAAATCGCCACATAAGTAGATTAGTCCTTCGTTCTGATATTTATAAATATCTGATAATAAGCTGTCAAAGAAGTTGTGGGCATCTACATTTCGGCAAGAATTCTCTGGTGGGATATAACAAACACATGGGAACAAGACAACATATTCAAATGTATGCATTAGTTTAAGTCAAAGTATTTCTTCTATGGAGTCATCTAACATATGTATATCAAAACAATCCAGAAGTTCCTCACGAATTAGAAATCCCACTCCACCTGATCCGGTGTATATTCGTCCGATTGTTCCCAAACCACCTGTAATCCTCAGCTTCTAGAATAGAATTACCTGTGAGATCCGTCTCAGCAATACCGATAATGTCAAGATCTAAATGCTTCACACATGCGTATCGAAGATTAAAATTGTCACTTTCTATATAAGAGTTCCAACCTCGAACGTTCCAAAACCCGGCACGAATCTAGTTTCGACCACGAAAGCCCCACGTCTACCGTTGTAATCGCCACCTCCCCACCCACCACTTCGCTGGTTACGCCCTCGATCATTCGCACTGGCGGTTTTCGAACGATCTGTATATATAATCTGATTTGTACCGCGGGCATTGTCAGACTGAATGTTATCACGACGCGAGGTATCACGTCCCTGGGTATTATGGTTGGTACTGCTTTCACGTTGTTGTCTAGAACTTACAACACGTGTGCCACGAACGTACAAATCAGTGTCTCCGCGGTTCTTTGCACCAATAATGGTTGGCAAATTATTGGCCATACAACGTTTCTCTCGAGATTGATCATGGTTAATGAAAACATTGGAATGCACTCTGTCCTTCTTTAAATTTGACTAGCTAACATGATCTTTTTTTGTCATTTGTCGATTTAAATGAAGCAATAGAATAGATTTTACATTGGATAACCAATTAATTAAACCACTTTCACAATCAGATAATGAAGATTGATATATAGATGATAAAATTATATTTTCTGTTGTAACTAATTTCAACCAATATCTAACTATTCTAGTATATCTTGTGAAAATGGTAACGGCCCAATTCGCCGTAAAGACCAGGGCCCCGTTTTATGAAACAACCTACGACCATTTTGACTGTAAATCAATTTCTTAAATGCATCACTATAAATTACACTTTTCAAATAAACGTGATTTCATTTCATTTTCTTATACATATGATATTTCTGCACTACTTGCACACATAATTGTCTACATTGAATGCTTAGGTGAAACAAGTGAAAGATTTTAAAATAAGTATTTATTATATATTTTACATTGGATAACCAATTTTTTAAACCACTTTCACAATCAGATAATGAAGATTATATATAGATGATAAAATTATATTTTCTGTTGTAACTAATTTCAACCAATATCTAACTATTCTAGTATATCTTGTGACAATGGGTAACGCCCCAATTCGCCGTGAAGATCAGACAACCTACGACCATTTTGATTGTAAATCAATTTCTTAAATGCTTCACTATGAATTACACTTTTCAAATAAACGTGATTTCATTTCATTTTCTTATACAAGTGATATCGCTGCACTACGTGCACACATAATTGTCTACATTGAATGCTTAGGTGGAAAAAGTGAAAGATTTTAAAATTTAATACATCGTAAGTTGTTTAATAAAACAGCGCCCTGTATTACTTGTTGTCAGTGTTACAACTAGAATGTTTTTACAAATCTTGAGATGAATTCTCTATCTCCTTCAGTTTTGTGAAACCCCACACTTACAACGTGCGTTTATATTTAAATCCGAGTGTGGATATCTAGGACGAAATAATATGATAACGAATACATTTTCAATTTGTTTTTGCCAAAGCTTACGCGGACATTTATGGCAGTATCCAAACATATCAAGTTTTGTTCATCACGATATCTAATTGATATGAATGTTAGTAGCAGAAACACGCATACATTTATAAATAACATTTAAACCGTAAGTGGATTAGCTACTTTCTGGGAGTTACAACGGTCCGACAGTCACAGTAGATTTACAAAGTGTACCGTTACCACAGTGTAGGAGGGGAGCATGATTATTTCTGACCAGTAGAAAGTTACAGGTATGTACATCTGTCTTATATTTTAGTCAGATTTAACTTGTAATTTTGATGAATGCTTTTAAAACTTTTAAAAGTAGGATTTTAAGAACAATATTAAAATCATGAATTAAAGTTAATGTGGATACTCCTCTAATAAATGCAATGATACAGGTAAGAGTATCCTTCCGACGTTCTGGATCATTACGTTCAATTGAGTTATGATAATTGCATGCCACCGCGTGCAGTGCAAGAACGATATCTCTATGTGGATTGTTTACCGCTTAACGTTCCATTTGTATTGAATATTTGTTTTGAATGTTCCATTGTTCAAAGTAATTGTTATTTAAAACGTCCTAAAACACACGACATTTAACTAGCTTAATCAGACGCATTGTACTTATCTGATCAACTGAGCAATTTAGAGTCCTGACTATAAAGAGTAACGCATTTTAGTAGAAAAACAATGATTGTCAGATTTATTTCAAAATCCAAAATCGGCACGCTGTGCCGTTATGTATTATTGAAAATCGGCACAGTAGCAACATACTGCACGCGAAGACGTCAACAATCAACATGACGTCAATACCATCAAGCAACACAATGGCGTCATGTATTGGGAGAGCGGCACTAGGTGTGCCATTATCGGCAAAAGGCACACCACTGTCAAATAGTAACCTCTTATTAAAATAATAAAGGGTTTGTAAGCGGATAGGGTGTGTTATTATTAACTCGCATCATCGCTAAAAATAAATAAATAAAAATCTAAAGAAATAAAGAATTAAAGAAAACACGCATTTCGTTAAACACGTAAGTAAATTTTGTCAATGTCACTTTAATATTATATCGCTAATTTATAACGTTTTATACTGATTACCTTTAGAGAAACATATGCAAAATATAAACCATTATGTTCACAGAGTGTTTCATCTTACCTTAAATCATAAGGGCGTTATCGCACTTAACTTTCTTCGTAACACATGAACAAAATCGTAATGTTGTTAGGAAGTTTCACATGTGCCATCAATTCACTTTTTATCATGTACACAAATAAACTAACTACACTACGATTTACCTAATGTAATCTGTGTGTGTTATTATTTCAATGCGGTTAGGCAGTATATACATGTACACGCGTTCACATAGTTTCGACTATTCAATGTAATCAAACTGTAAAATGTATTTTAAATGTATTCGCAAAGAATACAATTAAATTAAATGAAGGAACACCGGTGGTTAAACGTGGTGTTAATACTTTTGTACATTTAGCGGCGATACGCATGTACGACGTGACGTGCAATATGGTGCAATTGGTGTGGTATGTATAGAAATAATTGTGGACTTACGGTAAAAACCTGAAACTTTACATGTTTAAACTTTGCAAGTTTGAACCTTAGGGTATTACCTTTAAATATAAAACAGGCGACAGGCCAGGGGACTCATGTCTCCTTGGGAAATGAGGCCCTAAAAGGGGTACCCCACTGTTAATATAATACTATTATTAATCTCAATACTATTTTTGTTGTTGTCTTAAAAATGATTCGAAATGTATGTTAAACACATAAAAAAGTAACAATGTAATATTGAAAGTTTGTTTTACTTATTTTACTTATTTATCGTCTTTGTTAAGCATAATAATCTGATAATTATGAGGCACACAAAAGGAATTTGTTTTTTTAATTAAGCAGCTCTCAAATATGAACTATTTGGATTACCATTCGACCAACTACCTTCCTTAATATTTGCTTTAAAATACTTCTCAGCAACGGCTTGGCTAATTTTGACCAAGAACACTCCTTAGATTAGTGTCATTCAAGTTTGTTGAAATTGTGTCAACATGAGTGCCAAGATGGCCTCTGTTATAAAAAATAGTAGATAACAACAATAAAAACAAAATCTTCTGAAAAACTGGAAACAGTGTTTGTAGTTTTTGAGAAGTGTATGATAGCTATAGGTAATAAACTATCAAGCTTGTTCAAATGAAGTGGCCAAACATGGCTGCACAGAGGGGACGGGGGAGTCAGGAGGGTGTGGGGTCACGGTTTTGTATAGTGAGATTTTGTACACACGGAGATTTCGAAGATTTAAAAAATTGTCCGCGTACACCTTTTCACCCTGTGATTATACTAGTACAGGCATTGTGACGTCACAATTCTGTGTTGGAATGTGGTCTTCGGGGAAACACGGTATTGATTTTTTTTGCAATATTTTCAATAACAATCGAATTTAAAATATATCATGTTAGAATAAATATTTTGTCTCTTATCGACTGTCTGTTCACTACAATATATCAGGTAATTTCAGAATTTATCACACACAGAGATGACCGATGTATTGCATGCCGTGTTCCATGCCGTGTAACAAAACTACACAAAAACAACGTTCGAAACGCTTGCGTAAAACAGTGACCAAACGTTTTTTTGGGTAATTCGCTTGAAAATTCACATACTGCCAGAGGAAGGATTAAACTCACCGTTCATGTTCTTGTCTTTTTTCTCGCTGTTAAAATCTTCATACAAATCGAGATAAAAAATAAAAAAATTGAAGTCGATCGATAAACAGCTGACATTTTGCTCTTTCGCATGTTTGTTGACTGAAATCATTTTCACAATAACACAACAAAGACCTAAATTTATTTTTAAAGGTAGGCCATGAAAATGATGGTTATTTTATAAGGAAATGACTTGTATAAATTATGTTTTAATTGTAGTGATAAAAATATGATTATGAATTTTTTTTGTATGAAGCACACGGTTGAAGAGAGTCTCACTTTTCTGTGTGTAATTTTATGAACGGTCATGAAACGTTTTTTTGGGTAGAAAAAAGTAATTTTTCCAAATTTTGATGAGATTTACAGGCCTGTAGAGGAAGACTTTTTCTTGACTTTAATGCTTTTGTCTTTTTTCTCGCTATAAGAACAAACTGTAATTATCAATTTGATTAAAAGCTAAAATTTCACATGAATTTTCGAAACGATCGGTAATTTGTAAAAGCCTAGAAATCGTATTTTTAATAAAAAAGAATCGACAAAACACGTAAAAACTTAAAATTCATTCTGTAACAAACGAATTGATGCATTTGTTTATGTGTGTCATCATTGTATATTGTCGGTTGAATACAGTTTACATCACTGGTGTCATTTTGACCGCCATCCTGAAATCTGCTCAAAACGCAGTTTGTTTACGTTTTTTGCGCGTGACGTTTTTAAGTAAATATCCCTCCGCGGCGGCTTGGCGCTCCCACTGTATGGAAAATAAAGAGAGGGTATTTGTCAGATAAGTATCGGTTGTACAGAACAGATAAATGTAAAAATGCATTGATCTCTAAAACCAAAAAAGGAAATAATTTTTAAAAATTCAGTTCAAATTGTCCACGAATTTACCACAGAACTGACTCCGAAAACTAACTCCGAAAATTGACAGCAACAATTGACTCCAGATTTTACTCAACTCCACTCCAACTTTTATCCCATGCCGAATACGAAGATCCTTCGCTCACCCACACTGAAATCAAAACATAGTATGATTGGATATTATTGTTATCAAGTTATGTACTCTTTATAACAAGTGTCTGTTCTTTCCAAGCAAAAACAAGATATGATAAAGAATGTGAAAAAATAGTGTTATGGTAAGTAGCTTATCTTTTAGGTTATACGTTTATTAGAATAGCAGGTAGGCATATTTTATTTGAGGTTTTAAACCCCTGAAAACATACGACACTGGAATGGCGCCATTATTTAAATCATGGCTACAAGAAGGCCATTGTGAGGTGGTCTGATATTAACTGATAACATTTCAATTCTTAAGATGCTTATTTAGTACCACAACTTCGAGCTATATGGGAATCACTTTGTCCTTCGCGTCGCGTCCCGTTATATTTTTAACAGATAATAGTTACATGGATGCATATTGGCTTTTCATGTTTGGTATGATGAGAAACTACATAATGAAAACCACATAATAATATGTGTTTTACTAATTATACAGACTTCATAAGGTTACACTCCGCTAATTTTTACATAAGATTTCACTACGTTTTTTTTATAATTGTCCAATTATTTAACAGAGAGTGGTGGCATATTTTCTCTTTCTTGTTTATGACATGAAAGTACATAATGAAAACCTCATAAACCCTTGCACACAGCCACCTCCCATTCAGCTTCTGGCCACACGCCTGCTCATACATTAGATTTCTAAATACTCAAACAAGCAAAACATCACACACATACACACACCCACAGGCACACACACACACACACACACACACACACACACACAAATAATACTTAACAAACATAAAACATGCAACAAATATGTTGACATCATAATCATAACATATATATGTATATACCTGAACACATAGACAAACAAAAAAATGGAATTTAATTATTTGAAAACCAATAATACCAAAACACAGAAACAATCAAACAAAGCTAAAAGCTAACACCTGCATACAATCATACAGTTTGATGTTCATATCTAACTCCCCTATATGCTCCAGTATTCTATTTACAAAATATTCAAACCAAAACTATTCTGAACTCAAATAATTTCAGATTTACTATATATTATTCGCAATCTAACATAATCTTCAATATCAGTCTAGATGTTTTACGACAGGATATATTATCTAAATTATCTAAGCACTACTAAAATCAACAAAATTCTGACTGTAGATTTGTTACATTTTAGTTTGTCCTAAATAAAGTATTCATCTCTGAAATAATGAGTGGTACAGTAACTACTGATATGCGACCATTAGACCTGTACAACTAACTACGGTAACGATTACGGTAAGGATTAAGATATTTAAGGAATACCGACTAAAACAGAGGGGTTTTCTCAACAGGCAATACGCCTTGAATGCTCGACCAAGCGTGTGGGCATCACTATATATAGGCCAATGGAATTTATTATTGACACTACATGAACTTGTAGGGAAAAGTGGGTGGTCTGCCACTACTACAAAAATATATAGCCTAAAATGTGCTGAAAATAACTTACACTACCATTCAATCAAACAGCCAAGCATCATTATTTTGGAATGTATTTAACTAGTTGGCATACATGATATAATGAGATGGTTTACAGAGCAATATATCATTTTTACAAACGATCAGTTATTCGCCATGCTTCCTTTTCTATGCCTCACCTAATAGCAGAGTATGAGAGCGGACCGTTGAAATAAATATACGCATCGTTAAAATAATGCATGAACAAACAATAACCTTGCATAATGATACATTACTCTATAACGTCCTAAAGGCACGGCTCGGAGACAATATATTGGAATTAATGGAAGAGATACATCATACTTTACATTTGCAACATTTAAAACATAGCAAACTTATATTTAAACAGTACGTAAAACGTCAAAAATGTATACCGCGTAAAATAAATTGGGTGTGTTTGTGTAAATAGACGAACCGGTTTATCGTGCAGGAACACAACCTTTACACGGGCTTATTGTCATATACCGTACTACGTATAAAACGTACAACCAACATGCGAAATGGATTTGAAGGAAGTTTAATTCGGATTTTTTTTAAAAATAATTTCTTCTGCTTTGAACAATAGACACAGATACTGTGTCTAGTTATGCTAAAATACAGGTTACGTATTCGCAAATTGTATAGAGTGGATAATAGGTGTAGAAATCTGATCAGTGTCAATTTTGCCGAAAATGTCATTTTATCACGTGACCGTGATTCCTACGCCATAGGGCTGGCGTTCCTAATGCTCATCTAGGAAGTATTGAATTAAATTGAATTGTATAGTCGCACCAACAGCTAAGGTCATATGGCGACTTTCTAGCTTCCACTGGTGGAGGAAGACCCAAGGTGCCCTTCCGGGCAATTTTCGTGCACGGGCGGGCACCTGGGTAGAACCACCGACGTTCCGCAAGCCAGCTGGAATCTAGGAAGTAAATAGACGACATTTATGCTTAAAGGGACACACGGCAATCTTATTTTATCAAACATCAATATTGGCTTCTCTTTTTATTTATGAAGTAACATTTTGACTTTAAACCGGCTTGCATTTCATTAAATAAAATTTAGAATTTTTACTTTTCTTAGCTATTTTGCAAATGTTGAAATATATTATTGGTGCAATATTATCAAAATTCAGTAATCATGGTAATATGCAAAAACAATTTGGTTTATACTATTCTTATAATTATTATTAATGATTGAACTAATGCATGTTGTGTATAAAAACTAACGGGACACCGCGAGTTTTTCAAAAATCAAGATTGCCATGTGTCCCTTTAAATGTTTTAATTAACAGTATTGAATAGGCAGACGTTATACGATATATCGGAGTAGATCGTTCGTTGATAACACTTGAATCACTGTGTTTACAATAAAACGGGTGCATACATATGCAGGTATAGGTAGCATTATATAATCACTGTGTTTACAATGAAACGGGTGCATACGTATGCAGGTATAGGTAACATTGTATAGTAGACTGTCTTCGAAAAATATAACCTATGAAGCGGAGCATTGTGTGTGTGTTGTAAAATTCTAAATTGGTTATTAATTAAATAACATATATACTTCCGGTGACGGATACGTAACATTGCCTTGGTTTTCCCGTGGAATATATATATATATATACAGCACATCCCGAGCGCAGGTGAGTACTTCTAATTTTTATTTCACTAATACACGGCTGGTAATCAGTGGATCTACCTCCATTTGGTATGCAGAAGTCGTCCATAGCCACTTCCGAGGTAGTTCCAAAGACAAAAATAAAGGCAAACAAGGTTGATATACTTGCTATTTCTTCGTTAATTCTTTTTATTTGCCTTGATATGAAAAATCCGGAAATGCAGTTCCGTGTGGTTATGTTTAAATTCACACACGGCGAAAAACAATTCTCGAAAGAAGCCTAATTTGACAAGAGGGACTTTTAGCCCTTTCGAACTTGGCAGTTGTTTCTGAACCTTCGTTTGCATATTTACGTTACATATCGACATAACACATCAAATATCAACCTGTAGGTGTCCGTATATTGTCTGTTGACAAGATATTAACACGGAGAGCGTTCAGTGGGGAAAAATACGCGATTTCTTAAAATAGTTAGTTCCAATGCCACAAAGATAGTTCTAGTGCTTTGGAGATAACAATAATGACAAGGATGTCATTGTTTTACCACTGTGTATTTGTTGTTTTAAACACAATTTACATACCAACATCATTGGTGCATCAACTATGTACTGGTTTCGTATATGACGTCATCACATTCGTGCAAATATGTCTGTTGTTGACAGATTTTAGCCGGATTAGCAAATCTATCTGTCTTTATGTATGTATGTATGTTCGTCTACGCGTTTTGACATTTTTGTTGAAGTTTTTGGTTAATTTATATTTTCTTCATTTCCAAAAAAATCGTTATCCCAAAGCTTTGAAACTTGGCACACTTGTTCCTTATCATTACAAAATGGTATATGACAAGATCTGTATTTTGTCTGAATAATCTCTTTTTTTTTAATTAGATTTTTCAGTTAAAATGTTGAATGTACAGGCATATTCTAAACAACATTTGACAAGCACCATAACTCTTTTATGCATTTTACCAGAATTATCCGTACATTTTAACTGAAAATCTAAGAAATGAGAAAAGAAATTTTAAGTATAAAAGGGCGGATACTTTTGGTAATATTCAATAGGGTATAAATGATTTTGGTACGTAAATAGTGTTTTAAACAAGAATGTCATGCGCAGATATAAAAATTGACATCCTGAAGTTGTTATTGGTGCTACATGTATCTCTATAGCAATGGAACTATCTCTCTGACATTGGAGCTATCTTTTTTAGGAAATCGCGTATTTCTCCCCGTAAAACGTTCTCCGTGTTATTATTTTGTCAACAGGCAATATACGGACACCTACTGGTTGATATTTTATGTGTTCATGTCAATATGTAGCGTAAATAAGCAAAGAAATGGGGAATATGTCGGTGGCGACGAACAGGTTGAGAAAAACAGCAAAGTTCGAAGTGACGTCAAATTAGACATCTTTCGAGAAGGTTTACGGGTTGCGTGCGATGCTTAAACATAACCACACGAAACTGCATTCCCGGATTTTGCATATCAAGACAAATAAACTTTTTAACGAAGAAATAGCAAGTATATCCACATTGTTTGCCTTTATTTTTGGCGTTGGAACTCCCTCGGAAGTGGCGATGGAGCACTTTTGCGTATACCTCCAAACGGAGGTAGCTCCACTGATAACAAGCCGTGTAATATATTCAGCTTTGTAATACGAAAATAACAGCCTTTATTCTCGATTCTGTAGTAGCTTGTGTGTAATTGAATAGCATATGTGCATTTCAACTTGATATCGTTAGATAAGTATTTACCGTTTATACACATTAAACAAACACCGTATAAATCTGAATTTCAAATAAAATCGTCTCAACTTCACGGCTCAATACTTTTATTCTTATATGGGTTTTATATCTGTCTATGGTTTTGTTTGTTTGTATGGTGTTTTACGTCATTTTCAACACATGTAAGATTATATATGACGGTCGATTTTTTGTGGTGGAGGCAGACCACCCACTTTTCCTGGGTAGAACCAGTACTGTACACCTCCCGACATCCGTAAGAATCGACACTTTCTCACTTACAAGTCGAGCTCCCACTGGGATTGTCTATGGTTTACAGACTGTTACTCATGTATGTGGCAAACAGCATGCTTTACAACTTGAATTCCTAGAGAACTCGTCTGAAAAACTTGAATGGTATAAACACATATTTTGTAATGTTGAAAGGGTACCATTTCACTTGCTGAAATGACGTTTTCATAAACCAGTCTACTTTAGCATTACTATTATATGTATATTAGCGACAAAACATTCCCAAGCCTCAATAGACCTGTACAACTAACTACGGTAACGATTACGGTAAGAATTACGATAAGGAATACCGACTAAAACAGAGGGGTTTTCTCAACAGGCATTACGCCTTGAATGCTCGACCAAGCGTTTGGGCATCACTATATATAGGTCAATGGAATTTATTATTGACACTACATGAACTTGTAGGAAAAAGTGGGTGGTCTGCCACTACTACAAAAATATATAGCCTAAAATGTGCTGAAAATAACGTACAATACCATTCAACCAAACAGCCAAGCATCATTATTTTGGAATGTATTAAATTAGTTGGCATACATGATATGATGAGATGGTTTACAGAGTAATTTATCATTTTTACAAACGATCAGTTATTCGCCATGCTTCCTTGTCTAAGCCTCACCTAATAACAGAGTATGAGAGTGGACCGTTGGAAACGGCCGAACACGATACATACAAAAGATGATATTCGCTTCATACCATCTTTGTAAACTGGTTTAATTAATTTAATATTTTTTGCATTTTCTTTATACTTTCCTTTGAAACAATATAGCGCTTAATCTAGAATATACTTTATTTTTCAAGTAGGTGGGACTATTTACGCTCGGCTGCGCACGCATAGAAAGTTGTTATTCCGCTTAAAACAGGTGAGCGAACAATCTCTCCAAGAGGCCATTACATTGTATGTGTATGCAAGGAACGACAACTCTGGGTAGAGATTTGTTGACGAACTGTACGCACTGCACTTGCATCCGGTGGGTCTTAACAAAGAATGGATATTCCACTGCATGAAAAGACACTGACAGTAGTGGTTTCTCTTTTACTTTTTGTTATCATTAGAATGTTTGCTGATACTATTATAGCGACGGGAAAACAATGCAAATAAAATAATTAATTGGCATTTTTCTCGCTGTTAATTCGGTTTTGCCGGTATTAAATGAAAAAATCCACGAAACGCGTATTTTTTCCCGCGTTTATGCGGTTTTAAACGCCGGTAACCAATGGCAAACTACCATAAAGCACTAGTTAAGGCGATTTATGGATTTCGCCATTTATTACCAACATTTAAAATCGCATAAACGCCGAAAAAAAATGCGATCTTTAATAACATACATTGTAAAAGAAAAAACTAACCTTTAATAGTGGCGGATCGTCCATTTCGATGTAAGGATTAACTGATAAATTCGATTGTTCTAGTGTGCATTCAAGGCAATAAGCGCACGCGCTGCATGATCTTTCAGTTTTTGAAAACCCCACAGAGTTTTGTATTTAAAGTCAGATATTGAAATAAAAGGTAGTACAGTTTGAGTTTTCAGTACTACCATAGGTTTAAATACATTTATTGGTGCAAAATAATCAACAGTTAGGAATATGTAAATCAATTTATTTGCACTATTCAAATGTGTAAAAATAACTAACAGAATACCACGACTTAAAAACAAGCAAAATTGCCGTTTGTCCCTTTCAATGTATCCTGGTGCGTAACCTAGGATAACACACATCGAATATTCTTGTAAATAAGGGGTAATTTTAGTTTCATTCATTATATTTAGACCATCTAAAATAGAACATATCAACATTTTTCCACACCACAAAAAAACTTTAAGAATTGACACTTTCTCACTTGACAATTCGAGCTCACAGTGGGATTCGAACCCGCAGGAGTGAGAGGCGAGACAGTTTTAGACGTTTTCGAAAGTGTGTTTTTTGTGGTGTGGAAAAATATTGATATTTCCTATTTTAGATGATCTAAATATAATTAGTGAAACTAAAACTACCCATTATTTACAAGAATATTCATTGCGGGACAACAATGTGTGCTATCCTAGGTTACGCACCGGGATACATTTAAACACAGACATTAATATTTGTTATTAGGTCTGTGATTCAACGAGTCAAACGGCAATTTTGCTCATTTTTCTAAGTCATGGCATTCTGTTAGTTTTTTTTAGTTTTTTTTTAACTTTTTCACATTTGAATAGTGCAAATAAATTGCTTAACATATTCCTAACTGTTCATTATTTTGTAACAATTAATGTATTTAAACCTGTGGTAGTATTGAAAACTCAAATAGTACTACCTTTTATTTCAATATCTGACTTATAATGGTTTATCGCCTTGAATGCACACTAGAACAGTGAAATGGATGAGGCCGCCACTATTGAAGGTTAGATTTTTCTTTTACAATGTACGTAATACATGATTGCTACTTTATTAAAGAATTGTTCAGAATTTTTTTCGGCATTTATGCGGTTTTAAACGTCGGTAGTAAATGGCGTAATCCACGAATCGCATTATTGCTTTATGGTAAATTTGCCATTGATTACCGGCGTTTAAAACTCATAAACGCCGAAAAAAATACGCTTCGTGGATGTTTCCATTTAATACAGGCAAAACCGAATAAACAGCGGGGGAAAGAGGCGAATTAATTGTTGTATTTACATTATTTTCCCGTCGCTATAATAGTATCAGCAACAATTATAATGACAACAAAAATAAAAAGAGAAATAACTACTGTCACTACTGTCACTACTGTCAATGACTTTTCATGCAGTGGAATATCCAGTTTATGTTAAGACGCACCGGATGCAAGCGCAGTGTCTGCATGCAGTGCGTACAGTTCGTTCATCTCCTTGAAACGGAATAACCACTTTCTATGCGTGCCCAACCGAGCGTAAATAGTATATTCGAGATTAAGCGATATATTGTTTCAAAGGAAAGTATCAAGAAAATGCAAAAAATATTAAGTTAATTAAACCAGTTTGCAAAGATGGTATAAAACGGATATCAACTTTATTAGGCGAGGCTTAGAAAAGGAAGCATGGCGAATAACTGGTCGATTGTAAAACATGATATATTGCTCTGCAGACCATCTCATCATATCATGTATGCCAACTAGTTTAATATATTCTAAAATAATGATGGTTGGCTATTTGGTTGAATTGTGGTATACGCTATTTTCAGCACATTTTAGGCTAAATATATTTTGTAGTAGTGGCAGACCACCCACCTTTCCCTACAAGTTCATGTAGTGTCAATAATAAATTTCATTGGCCTATATATAGTGATGCGCAAACGCTTGGTCGATTATTCAGGCCGTATTGCCTGTTGAGAAAACCCCTCTGTTTTAGTCGGTATTCCTTATCGTAATCCTTACCGTAATCGTTACCGTAGTTAGTTGTACAGGTCTACTACTGGCTCTAGTATCTATCGGCATTAATATTTAAAACTACGGAAGCGTTAAAGGGCCTACATTTGCTATATATATATTTAAGGGATTTCTACAAAGCTTAGTAGGGGTGATTAGTACCAATCCCAGTTGCGCATACCGTCTGCCGTCGAATGTTTTTGGCGGAGTTGTGGCCCTTTAAAAGTTTTATTACACAAACTTTATCCGGAATAGTTCTCCTTAACCCCCTTACCGGATTTCAACCAAACTTGTTAGAGATAAACAGTACTAAATGTAGTTGCGTATATCATCGTCGCGTTCAAGTCGAATGAATTTTGCGCAGTAATAACTCTTAATATACAAACATTGTCCGAACTAGTTCTCCTGAATACCTTGTTGGATTTCATCTAAAGGTGGTAGGACTGATCAGTACTAAGTCTGGCTGTGTATTTTGTCTTCATGATCCCGACGAATGATTATTAGCGGAGGTATGACCTTATAAATGTAGGTATAAAAGTCGAACATATATAACAGCATTCAAGGACCATACAATAATATACAATCAGTCCCGGCAGCTCTCCGGAACGCCTTGTCGGATTTCAGCCAAACTTGGTAGGAAAATTCGGTGCCAATATTTGTTTTAAATTGTGGCTATCCATTTATTCATCATAGTAGCGTCGGTATAGAGTTGCATGATGTTCACACAGTATAATATGTACGTATTGTGAGAAGCACCCAATGACGAAGGTTGATTTGGAAGACAAATCATATTACTGAAAACATCCTTTAGTATAAAAATAGTTATTTTATAATGTCACGCTGACACTTCCGCTTGTATATGTAACAAGAAAAAACGCATGCCTTATATGTTAATACATATTCAAAAAAGTCATAATTATGTGGAAGATACATTTCTTTCCTTTAACATACGATTAGAATGAATGAATGGTGTTTTACGGCACGCCGACACAAAAATGGGTCATATTGTGCGCAAAAACAGATGAAAGATGAAAAAATGAATGAATGAATGAATGCATGGTGTTTTACGGCACGTCTGTACATAAATAGGTCATATTGTGCGCAAAAACTGATGAAAGATGAAGACGGGTAACATATCATTAGACAGTTATTTTGAAATTGCAATAAAGGTCTATGCGAAAACTTTACATATATATGATATATACTTTCAAATGTACACATTATACATCCGAACTACATACATGTTTGTTCATATAAAACGATATAGCAAAAATAAACTGGATTAAATTTTAAAAAAAAATACTTACAGTGTGATCTCAGTTAATTTTTCATGATGATAACCTACAGTTTTAGAGTAGTTAACTAGTATGGTCACCGTCATATGTGTACCATCTTGGGGTTGGCTCAAACTTTTGTACTATTGACATTTTAAATATTGAGTCCTACTCAACCCGCGACCAGAAGGCGGGTAGCAAGCATTTTTCACTAATGTTCATGAATAATCGCAATGCAACAAAGACTGCAATTTAAAATATAAATATCAGCTTAACAGAATTATGTGAATGACCACTTAGTACAGATGTGTACAATATCATCTTAAAAAATTGTTTGTTAAAACGGCAATAGTAAACAGATTAAGGACGACTTGGTGGAGTGCGTGGTTCAGTGGTAGAGCGCCGAACTCCTGATCGAGAGGTCGTGGGTTCGATCTTCCGTCGCGGCCACGTTATTTATCATTGAGCAAGATAATTAATCCACATTGCTTTGTACTGGTTTTACCCAGGAAGCCATCGAGAGTGATTAATCTAAGTTGCAAGAACTTGTTTTGCAATCGATGTAAAATAAATATGTTTAAACAATAACGACTTGATCACATTTACCACAATTCTGTTCTGTTCAAAAGCAGTTATTATCGTTTAAAATATATATATATATCTTAACAATATTTTGTTAATGTAGAAGACCGCCGATTTGTAAACAAAACATAAACAAACTCTAAAAACATCTTACATAATTTCTTAACAGAATTCTGTTCAGGCCTTCGATTTGTATATAAAAAAAAATTGAACAGAATTTTGTTAAGGTGGGAGACCGTCAATTTGTAAAAGAAAACAATAAAAAAAACATCTTAACAGAAATGTCTTAAGGTGGAAGACCGTCGATTTAAAAGAAAAACCTAAACCGAATTTTGTTCAGGTGGTAGACTGTCAATTTGTAAAAAAACAAAAATCTTAACAAAATTTTGTTCAGGTAGAAGACCTTCGATTGGTAAAAAAAACAAAAACATAAAACATCCAGAAGGTAGAAGATCGTCGATTTGTAAAAAAAAACAAAAAAAAACATAAATCTTAACATAATTTTGTTAAGGTGGTAGAGCTTCGAAATGTATCAAACAAATAAAGAAAAAAATCTTTGTTAATTTCGTTAAGGTAGAAAAGACCGTCGATTTAAAAAAAATATCTTAACAGAATTGTGTCAAGGTGGAAGAATGTCAATTGTAAAAAAAGAAATCTTAACAAAATTCTGTTAAGGTAGAAGACCTTCATGATTGGTAAAAAAACAAAACACAAAACATCTGAAATGATTTTTTTAAGTCGGTATACCGTCGATTTGTAAAAGGAAAATCTTAACAGAATTTTGTTAAGGTGAGAGACCGTCGATTTGTAAAAAAAAACAATAAAAAAAAACAATATTTAACAAAGTTTAAGACCATCGATTTAAAAAAAAATCTTAACATAATTGTGTTAACATTATGTGGACGCCGCTTTATCTTTAAGACCCCAAGGTCGCATCTTGGCTTATATGGCGAAACGGGGTACCTTGGGGAACTTCAGTTTCATCTACTTAATCTGCCTTCAGTGGCCCCAACCTTTGATTTTATCGAAATATATTTGATTTGATATGCATAATATACCGTTTGTATATTTTTGCGGGGTTTAAATATGTGTGTAAGACGTAAAAATATCCATTAGTACGAACGCCGCTCCTGACCGAAAACATAAGACCCGTCTTCTTTGTGACGTCATAATTTATTCATCCCAAAACCCGCGACATTGTTCAGTTATACGTTCACTGTTTAATTAGCGTGCTAAATTAGAGTAAATTATTAGCCGGAATAATTGCATTATCTTAAATTGTTCAGGCTTATGATGGAGCGGGTCGTTGGAATAGTATGAGGCGCCATACGTGACTATATGTTGTATGATAAATATATACGTTGGGTGTAATATATATATATATTGAATACAAATATATATGATACAGACAAATATATATGTTACTCCGAAAATATATATTGTGTCCCTAGAATATATGTTGTAGAGGCAAATATATATGTTACTCCGAAAAATATATATTATGTCCCTAAAATATATATTTTAGAAGCAAATAATTGATATATGTCACTCCGAAAAAAAAAGATTGTCCCAAAAAACATATTCATGTAAACTTTATTATGACAAATGAACAAATATATATGTTACTCCGAAAAATATATTCTAAACATATTGTCTCTCTAAATATATAGTTGAAGATATAATTGAATTGAATGTTGTTTAACGGCTCATCAACCCATACAGGTTATTTAGAGCCGCCCAAGAGAGAGGGGAAGGATACATAGGAATCCGGGAACCTGCCCTTCTCTTATTATCGAATAGATTCCTATGGTTCTTTAACGTGCTCGGTTGATAGACCGATACACGGGACCGCCCGGTTTACGTCCCCATCCGACGGAGTTGAAGATATGAATGTGTATATAATTTCGAAAAATATATATTCTCTCTAAAACAAAATATACTGCAGACACAAATATATTCTATCTCAAATAAAATATATTGCTGACACAAATATTGATGCATTATCGATAAACAAGCATTTGTTTTGAAAATATATACGTTAGCCCAAAGCATTCCGCGTGAAGAAAAACTACTTCTCGGACGTATTTTTTATATAAAATAAATATTTGTTTTTGGAAATATATATTTTAGCCCAACTTTTAATGAGGTTGAATCTGTGATTTTGGAACTGAATAGCAATCACTAAGTTTGCTTTATTGTTTGTAACAGCGCTAAACGTAACACTTCCGCTAAAAGTAACAACCACCGCTAAAGGTAACAATTCCAATGCTAAAGGTAATAACCTCCGCTAAAGGTAACACTCACCTCTTCCGCTAAAGGTAACAACTGTCTACTCTAAAGGTAACAACATTTTTCAAAATCTACAGTTTCAATGAAAATTGAGTAAACATGTTTTTGCTAGTTACTGTGTCACCTGATTCATTTTTTAGCTGTACACGTACACTCTGGTCAATGTAAATTATAATGGAGTGACGTCAGAAGAGATCGAATATTGATTGTCATTGATTTGTGTTCTTTATTATATAAACCAAAACTAATAAGTAGTTACACACGTACCAAATCGAACAAAATAGTTTATTTAAATAACGTACGTGGGAGAGGGGGTACTGAGGGGTGGGAGCGACGCGGAAAAACAGCTGGCAGGCAAACACATAAAACACGCTTTACATTTGAATTCCGCATATCCCATTCCCCCATATGCGTTCTTCTGAATAATTCTGGATAATGTAATACTATTTTTATCGCCCGATAATGTAAAACTTTTCGGAGAAAGGGTTAAACAAGGTGAACAATGGAGCCTACTGCAAAATCTGCTATAGATAATTTTCACATTTGCTATACTGGACAACTCCAGAGCACTTCTGAAACCACAGCGCATTCGGCGTGCAAACAACTCACAAAATCAACTAATTTCCTTTTCACGTCGACTCTCTTTTCAGAGAGATTTTTGCTAAAGGTTTCAGACACATTGCGATAGTGCATATAATGTTCCTTCGGGAAAATCGCTAACATTGCGATAGGTGCATTATTCTTAATTTTCAGAACGCCTGGAAATCACGTGCAGGCTACAATCCTGCGGGCACGTGACGTTGACATCGGAATCAAAGACCATTCGCAACATCTCTTTGAAGTATATCCCGTCTAGGTTTCCATACCGGTTAGTCATACAAGCATGGCTCTACTTAGATTCCCGCAAAAAGTTTGCAAGATCAAAGTTATCATCAAAGTTTGCCATGTCATTAAGCCGATTGCTCCAGCAATAGTTTATTTAAATGAAAGCAGTGATAAAATCTTCATATGTATTGTAAATAACAAACACGCAACGTAAATCATTCATCAACACGTGTTGCTAACGGCCATATTGTGTATATAGCACCAGTGAATTATTTTCTGTCCCTTTGCCTTCCGGCTAGCAAAATGTCAAGATTTTAAACACACCGATCCGCCGAAATACACACGAGGCATGATCCCGAATAATGAAGGGATTTATCGATAACCACAAATGAATTAAAAACGACGAGATTGAATGAAAACACAAACATATTAAGAAAGGAAGAGAATTCTTTTTTTTGCTGAGTAGTTCACCGCCTACAACGGTCACCACGTGAAGTGCATTGGCAAGTGTTGACTATGTGATGGGGATTTACAGCTAGAGCTGGAACCTGACCATGATGGGAGCTTAGTTTGGCCGTATCTCGAGAGAAAAGGATTTTCGGGTACTAACTAACTAGAAAACTCTTGTTATCGAGATTTTGCCTGACTAAATTCCCACCATGGCCAGGTAGGGACACTCCAGCAGTAAATAGCCGGTGACATCAAAATTTGGACGATCTTTCATTTTCAAAAAGAAGAAACATGTTCGGCAATTTCAGTGACCTCCTGGAATTGGTGAAAGTGGTTTCGTGCATTCATAAACTAACAATCCAGTGGATCCGAATGAGAGATGACAAAAAGAATATCAACGTAGAATTCCCTTCGCAATCATGCCAAAACAAATTATGATCAACAACTTCAAAGAAGTGAGAAATTGATAATTTCTCATGTAGATTAGAAGCCAACGAAAAGAACGTTGTATTTGTTAGCTTCAAAATAATAAAATTATCGACTTCACACGATCAGAAAATTTGAAAAAGTGACAAGTGGTCTTAAAACACGGGGACAATGATGCCTGGGGAGAAGCCCGATGAGGAAGGCATTCATGGGCCATACGATTGGGATGAATCGTTGCCACCTCTGGGTATCTGCGACTCTGGAGACCTTCGCATTTGGTGGCCAACACAAAAACCGGGATTACTGGCTCGAAGACCACCGCAGACTCCGCCTTTGGGGCCCGTTGCTGGCTGTCGAGCAAACACAATTTTGGGGCTTCTGAAACTGTCGTCGACACCCCGCCCTCTCCCAAGCTGTAAGTTTGTACGCCTCTAGTCTTGGACGCCTACGCACGGGCGG
Source organism: Cyrtodaria siliqua (assembly GCA_037043455.1). Classification (NCBI taxonomy): domain Eukaryota; kingdom Metazoa; phylum Mollusca; class Bivalvia; order Adapedonta; family Hiatellidae; genus Cyrtodaria; species Cyrtodaria siliqua. The sequence continues at coordinate 81,883 of JAWPHD010006051.1, forward strand.
CCATACCCAAACACGAGAGGGTCGGACCCGGGATAAAATGGGGTTTTCGAAAGGGACTCCTTATTGCAAGTGTTAATACTAGAGGTTATCTCATTTAAAAATGATATATGAATTTGTATTCCTAATTTGAATTTATACGAGTATTCAAGGATACTGTCTGCTGATTTGCATTTTAATTTGACAGATGATATCGACGGTCTAGAATTATAACGACCTTACAAAAAAAATACACAGTACACGATTGCGCAACTTTCAGTTTGGTACCTGTCCTCATATCAGTTGGCTTTAGCAGGGACTTTTGTCGTAAGAGAAAGCAGATGAATATTGTTATTTTTACATCCTACAGGGATTGTATGACATTCATTGATCAATTGACTGTCGTCCTTGAATGCTGCTTTCCCTGTCTGATATTTTTGTCTTTCTTCATATGCACAATAGTGTTGTTTGTGCCGTGTGGCGACCGTAAAAAGTATCCCCGTACATCCAATCAATATTGTTATTTTTACATCCTACAGGGATTGTATGACATTCATTGATCCATTGACTGTCGTCCTTGAATGCTGCGTTCCTTGTCCAATATTTTTGTCTTTCTTAAACAGTCCTTTCAAATAACTCAAACAATAAAGCATACAAAAGACATTACAAATTATCCAAAACGAAAATACATTTTACACTTATTAAAATACAAAACAAACTCATACCAATCTTCTGATTAACAAAACAAAGACTTAAATACTATATGATAGATTTGGCACTCGGTCACAAAAGTGCTAAAACAAAAAAAAAGAGTTTATAAAATGTTCAACACCGCATCCAAAATAATTTTTTATCCATGAAATATAACGTTTCAACTGCCTATAAACATGTGACATTTAAAGAAAAATATATATACCTAAGACGGTTATGAAATCGGGGTTAAACGTTGTTATTTGTTTCGTGTTAAATGTAGGTTTGAGCAATGTATTTTCTAATTATATCAAACATTGTTTGTTAAACAAGACATACTAGCATAAATGTAATAAAATAATAATGTAAATACAATGTGATGAACACTTGATATAAGAAATACATAATATCCATGACATTTTATCGCATTAATTCGCAAAGAACTGCTGGGGGAGTGGGGTGTGTGGTGGGGGAATATAAAATAGGACATATTTTCTAGAGACAGTTCAGTCCTTCTAGACATATATTGGAGTTACATTGTACAGTACAGCCTCACGGTCCGATCTTGACAAGGAGTTTATCCCCAGCACGGATGCATCCGAAATAGGGTGGGTGCAGTCCTACTGCAAGAGCAAGATGGATGTCGTCTCCCCGTCTCATTTATGCCAACCAGAAACTACTGTCTCGAGAACAAAACTACTCTGTTATCGAAAGACAGTGTCTTGCAGTAGTTCGGAATGTGGTCACTAAATTCCACCTATATTCAACTCACCTACATTTTAAAATGTATGCGGAACATGGGGTTATCAGGTAGCTTACGGTAACATTCGTTTTCATTTGTTATGATAGAATATTTTTTAAACTCTTCGTATAAATTTGACCAACTGTTCATGTGACATTGAAATGTCAATTTCAGTGTCACTAAAAGTTTATCAACACCTTAAACATTGTCATACAGTGACATTAATCAGTTTTCCTTTCAGAATAACAGCAACGTGATGTTACGGTGACCTAGTAACCATCTTTCTCAGTTTTAAACATAAACCCCTTACAGTTCCGTTTCATTGGGATGACAATAGGTAAGAGGTTTGGTGCACACTGGAACCTGATTTAAACCTTTTAGAGGCCACTTTGCCACTGACCGTTCCAAGGCCCTATTATCAATCCGTTTGTGTTGCATGCATTGCTTCTTATTCGCTGCCGACTCTTATATGTTTTTCATAATTGCACATGGCAAGGTATCAATGAACTGTTTCTTTGAATTTTTACGCAATCTTATTATTGCACATGGTAGCAGTGAACAGTTTATCTGTGTCGTAATGCATGTTAACGCACACGCATCCCTTACATGTGAACACTTGTATTCATGTGCTGATGTGTAATTCTAGCAGGTCGTGCTACAAAGGTGAATATGTAACGCATGTCAAGGATTTGACCAGAACAAAGCGAGGTCGTCCACCTTGATATAACATGTTTGGTAGGAAGAACTGATAGGAACTTGGGAAGAAAGTGTCTGGTAAGACAAAACGGTCATGTGTGTCTTTGTGACACACATGACTTGATCTGTTATTATGTTAAACTTTCTTCCCAGTTCCTACCCAGATATAATGCCATTTTCTCTTGGCAGCTATTTTATGCCTGTTTACATTGTAGTTTCTATCTGTTGTATTGCGGCGTGTTTTTGGTTGAATATCTGCTGAAAGTTACATTTCCTGTTCGACGTTTATGCCTACGTTTGTTGTTACTTCACAAGATATCACCGTTCAGCGACAAAATCGGGGAACAGTATAAACTGCGTATCACCAGGATATAGACATAGACATTTTATACAGTATTGGAAACGTAAAACTGTATAAGACATAATGTTACTGCCAACATTTATTTAATTTTATGTAATTTGTTAACACACTTTCCTCAATATATGATATATGAGTGTAAGCTTAAAGCTACATAGTCTCTATATCAATCGATTTCTTGTAGGCGTGTCTTTATTTGTAACTTCATGTTCACCAGCTCATGTCGAAATCGGGTATTTAAGCGAGCAAAGATAATGCAGAACATCATTAATTGTATAAACATCGACTAGTGCACACAGGTAAAATTATGATTTAAAAATTCCCTTTTTCGGGACTCGAACACAAGACCTTCTGATTTCAAGTCAGGTGCTCTGCCCACTGAGCTATAACGCTTCTTGAGAAAATGGTATACTAACTACCATTTATCAAGAGGCCAAATAACTTATCTGAACGCAGCTCAAGATGAATCAATAAATATATAGTCCATCTTGTCGCACGTGTAATTTAACATTGCCTGGTGTAATATTATATGTCATCTATATGAAACTAATATTCCGCCTCAAAATAACCATATCTCGTCTTGATATTTAGCGCTTGATGAGTTTATGTGTGCGCTAGTGATTACGTAATGCCTATTTATGTTAAAAATGCTACAATATATCAATAAATAGCCGTGGTCTAGTGGATAAACATACATCATACAAGTACAACGTCTGAGGTTCATATCCCGTTCCGGGCAATTACTTCTGTTATCACATTTTTGTATCCTGAAGCCGTAAATTTATCGATGTTAACTGTACGAAGGCTAAATAAAAATGTGATATTTTACGCATCGATTTCTGTTTATATACCGCCTTTTGGGGTGTTCTTCGATTTTAAACTACTTCACACGTGAACCATTCATATTTATGGGTTATTACCAGTTAAAATATAGACTATGTATCTTTTTCTTTCGGATGGTATTTGTATATATACAGCATTTACTGAATTGGTAGTATATTGTGTGTGTTTTATTTTAATTGCAGACACTGCAATCTTAAAATTATTAACAAGCATATGATTAGAAATTCAATTTATTAGTCCAGTATTGTTTTTACTTCAAATCTGCCTACACAGGTAGCACAATATGGATTATCCAATTGTTCGCATTTTTTTACTTAGCTTAAATATATAATTGGTGCATTATAATCTAAAATGCGGGCTTGTGTTTGTTAAAGCTAGTTCAAATTATTCAACGCGACCTTAACCAATGTGGTTCGCATTTCTGGTGTGTATAAATTGTTTTTTGTGGGTTGTTTAGCAGATAATGTTACGCTGGAATACGTAGAAATGCCTGACTGTTTACACGCATTACAATGGGTTGTCCGTGAGCTTTCCGTGAATTAATTGAGCAGTCGATGAATCAGGAAGGGCACAGTAACGTCGTAATAGTAGAAACGCCGAACTGTTGACAACGTTTTAGTGGCAATCTACGTAGGTGTTTTGTGAACAATTTTTTAAATAATGTTATTATCAAAATGTTAAAATCGTATCGTTGATGTTATTTTTTTTACTATTTATCAGAAAAACTTGGTATTGATCCGTTAACAAGCTAATAACGCTCTATTATGTCAGTACGCCTATGTTGCACCTTATAAGAACAAACATTGTGAGACATATTCCGGATTATGTCGTTCTGATTAATGGACACTTTAAACATGGAGAGTTTGCATAGAAGTCTGTATTCCTAATGTTTAAGTCTATCAAAATAGTATACTACCAGGCGCGAAAACATTTCCAAAATGGTGGACATAATAAATCATGATTTCATGATCATTCTTTATCGTATGGCCATGACTGTGAAAACGTACACTATCCCATACCACCCCAAATATACTCAGATTATTAAATTATTTTGAAATGAACTAATAAATGTATAATCTAACTTGATATAGTGTGATTCATGCTAAAAAGTACAATAGTTGTGTGCGTGGTTATTAAGTATTCAAATGACACTAGCAGTAGAACAGTTTGTACGCGTATAACAAATAAGTATACATCCGAATCATTAATAATGCTATGAATACCATAATATATGTCCGCGGAAACATTAAAAAGGACCAATGTGTCCGCAGGAGACAAAACAGTAGCAAGTTTCTTGGTTGCGTGTAGGCTGCATATAGAGATGTCGGTGAAGTATATGACGAATGTACGCGAAATGAGTTTGGATTTTGATTGCTTAAAACATGATTAAATGTATACATACTCAACAACGAAAACACAACTGAACATTTACAAAACAATGGATTAACATATGGACACAAGCTTTATAAAATATTAAAAACAATTTAAGAATAAAATATATTTGGTGCTCTATCCATTAACTTTTTCATAACGTCCTGATGTAAGTTGTGGTGTTTTGTTTCAGTATTAAATTAAAACAAAAATCGTTGCTTGTAAGATATAATGATGTCAGCAAAAACCTCTAACATTGAGAACATATTTGGGTATAATAATTGCAGTCGCTGAATATATCGGATTGGAAGTATTGTGATATTAAATCTTAACGTAATAGTATAGAGTTGCATGGCAGATATCAGATGACACAATAATATGGGCTCCTTATGAAATGTTAAACGTCTGAAATGTTTGGGAATCTCCCCTACAACCTTTTTTGCGTGTTAGGCAAATACTTTTAAAGATTTGAGAAAACTGTTTGGGTAAGTAAATGAGACGACAGGTGATTCTTGACCGATACATTTTGCATATGTTTGGTATTTAAATATTTGCATTTATATAAACTTACTTTCATAAAATATTGTTTAAAAAATAGTTCAAGTATAAGAAAGACAATTTAAGACCACTGCAAGCTAAACTGTGTTTTATACTTTACCCAGTAAGTCGCTATTACCAAATCTCTTCTCAGATTGCACAACGTATACGTTTAGAACACGTTTTGGTCACCTGCGAACATACTGGTTATTGTTTAGCAATCGAATATTACAAATGACAGATTTCGATGAGAAAACCATGCTGTATTAATGCGACACAACTTTTGGATTTTTTCTTCAGATGGGCGGGAGGAAAAGCTCCCGGATTAATTTATATTTTAGTCATTCCCCTCTCTCTTGAGCATCACCGAATAACCTATAATGTGATGGTGAGCTGTTAACAGGTTTACAGTTCTGGTTCCACCCAGGAAAAATGTGATGCTCTGCTTCTACCAAACAAATGTATTACATTGTTTTATCCAGGCGTCCGGACGGACGGACAGAGGCACTGACCTCTCAGTGACGTCTGTCATAATGTGAAATATCATTTCAGTTCAGTTCAGTTCAGTAGTTTTTTGGTTATGCTATGCACAAGAATTTTTAGTATAACATTGCAAAGGGCAATAACTATAGTTTGAATGACGATATATAGTTATGGTACTTAATATACTCTGCACTTCCTTCCGCTATCAATGTGTGACATTGCATATGTTCTTCCTTCGGGGAACATACAAATGGGAAATTGAGGTCTCTCAGGTTCTTGACATGAATAGGACACACTAAGAAATTATTCTGCCAAATTGCATGCTTGTATCACAATTTGAACTATGCTGCCAATATTACTTAGTTATATCCTGCGCTATTGAATGACAGCACTAAAGGGGACATCGGTGTCCCATGGACACTTATTCTAGGTTTCTGATTATGTTTTGTCCTATTTAGTGTTGATCTCATTATCAGAGAACGTATAAAATTGAATATTAGTTAACGGTTCATCAACACATTATAGTATGTTATGTAGAGCCGTCAATGAGATTAGGGAACGATATATAGGAACCCGCGAACCTGCCCTACAATTAATCTGAATGATTACATGGAATTATTGGTTATAAAGCATGTCGTGGTCAAATCGCCGAATCCATTGAGGATTTTAGTATAAAATGGTGCCGTAGAGAACATGCGGACCCAAACTTTCTTTATACCCATGTTTTTGAAAAAAAAAACAGGGCATATTAAAATCGCCTCCGTTCGTCCGTCCGTCCGTCTGTCCGTCCGTCCGATACCGCATCTCCTCCTAAACCGCTGAACGGAATTCAACCAAACTTAGGGTATGCCTTCACCATATGATGACGGCGCGAAAGAGCAATATTATTTTTGCTTCGAACCCAGGGGCTCTCAGTGTGGTGGTGGGGGTTGGGGGGGGGGGGGGGGGGGGGTGTGCAACAGATCAAATACATTAAAAATTCAATTACACTGTCATTTTTCCATTTGTTTGCACATAACCTGGTATATGTAATCGTCTATGCAAGATAAACAACATATACAACGATTTTATTAGTTCGCAAACTCAAACGTCTGCCCGGGTGCCCGGGGTGGGTGGGGCTGGCGGAGGGGGGATTTGGGTCTTTTTTTCTTTTTTCTTTTTTTCTTTTCTCAAATGAAAACATTATGATGATGGCCCAGCACCCAGGGTCCCTCATGATGAGATTTGGAGTATATATAATTATTTTTTGATAATTTTGTCTCAAATGATACATTATGATGATGGTATTACACTGTATACATTTGTTTCATTATTTTATACGTTTGCACATTAATTGGTATAATAGTCGTCTATGAAAGAGATACACAGTATGTTAAATGATTTATTATTTAAAACTCGGACGTCTTCCTTGGGATTGGAAAGGTGGTTGGTGGAGGGTAACAGGGGTTCGTTTTTTTAATTATGTCTCAAATGAACATTTTTATGAGTTGATAACAGTGTATATATTGTGGGGCTGGATGTATGTGGTGGCTGGGGATTAGTGTGGGTGTGGTAGTGTGGGTGTGGGGGTGTGGGAAAGAGAGAGTCAAATATCTATTTTTCTTTCTCAATAAAATGTAATGATTTTGAGAATATCATTATAATTTGCTCCAGGGTCACCATGAGACTTTGAGATAGGGTCAAAAGTTCAAATACACAACTACCCTAAACATTTGTTTATTCATTTACAGTGTCATACTTGTATACAGAAAAGCACCAATAATACTATTTCTGATCTGAGTATCAAACAACGATCAAAACAGTTGCATTTAAAATGGATACAAGATTAAACGGAATTGACCTGTTTGAAGAAAACGTGGATGTATGGCGCGCCGTCGAATTCGTTCTAGTTCTACTTGGGAAAAAAAACAATTTTTAAAATTATACAAAGACAATATTATTGCTCTTATTCAAAAATCTTTCGCTAGAGAAAACAATATGTTTGGCCTGTAACACTATTAAAACGTGTTTTTACTAACTGCAGTTTAGACAATTACACTATGTGGACTTGTCAAGAAGTTTGTGAAGGAAATATTTTCGTCAGGTATGGAACTACCGTTTATAGAACAATTGTAGGTATCCCTATAGGTGCGAACTGTGGACCTCTTGTCGCACAACTGTTCTTGTATTGCTATGAAAGAGATTTCATGTCGAGTCTTTCATTCGATGCTCAGGCAGATGTAATTGAAGCCTTTATAGACACCTCAACATCTAGATGACATGTTGAACATTGACAATCCTTTCTTTTCTATTATGGTTAATAATATCTATCCTACAAATCTTCAACTCATCAAAGCTATATTTCTGATACTGACGTTTTTTTTCTTGATTTACATCTCTTTATTGAAAATGGCGAAATAATTAGTAAAATCTATGACAAGAAAGATGATTAATTTTGATATTTTTAATTATCCCCATTTAGATGGGGATGTTCCCCGACCTACTTCTTATAGGGTTTATGTTTCTCAACTTATTCGTTTTTCTAGAGCTTGTAGTCGTGTTGAGGACTTTAATACTCGTAATATTAATATTTGTATATACTAAAAAAATACCCCAGGAGGGCTACCGCTACCATAAACTTCGAAAAACTTTTGCAACATTTTATCATCGTAACCTTGATCTACTTTTCAAATATAAAGATAATTTATGAACTCTTCTGCGACAAGGACTATCAAAAACTGACTTATATGGTGATGTGATTTACAAACTTCGTCAGATCATTGGTCATAATCATTTTCATATAATCTTTATTAAGCTTGTTAACAAGTTTATCCAAAGCGTTTATGATCCTATCACTGTATTATTAGTGGTGGACCAATTTACAGATGACCGGACAGATTGTGGACCCTATGTTGACATCTACCTAAATCCTTTAAGACGGTAGCGTTTGATGTTTGTATTTAATCTTGTCTTGTCGTACCCTTAACAGTTTATTATTGTGTTCATCTGGCTTCCGCAAAGTCGCTGAGTACTTACCTTTGCGTGTGTTGGGGTTTACTGTGTTCTGTGAAAGCTGCAGTTCCTGTTCGACTTTTATACTTATTATAAAATAATAAGTATATTGGCTTTTTTTTATATTATATATACATGATGATTTAAATCTCCTTTCATATTTTTTTTACTTATATTGCCTATTAATGCTGCCTTGTTTGTTGGAGAATTTAACCTGGAGGGGATATCTTATTTACATGTCCCTTTATTGGGATAACAATAGGGTAACAGTGTAGGTTGGTGTACCCTAGGACCTGGTTTAAACCCCCAGCGGCCCCCGTTTTTGGCCACTGACCGTTCCAAGGCGGTAGCCCTATTGTCAACCCTTTCGTGTTTATGATGTCTTATTTTGCCTTTTATTCATCTTTAAAATTGCTGTTTGTTTCTCTGTGTGTTTGCGGTTGACTGCTGTCCCTGAATGCTACTTTTCCTCTTCGATTTTTGTATCTACGTCTATGTTTTTTTAACTACGTCTAGTGTTTAATGAACACTGAATACAGGCGGTGGCGTGTGTATACCTGAATGATCGAGATATTAATTTTGCGAAAATATGTCTGCGAGGGACACACAACTTGTTATACACTTCGCTTCTCTCAACATTATTTTGGCTTTTGCCACAGCATTTCGCCATACCATAACATGGGCGTAGCTGCACCTAAAATGATGTGTAGTCACACTGGATTTATAGAACGATAGAGGGTCCATGTGCATGCTCCCTCTTTTTTTTATTTACAAAACAGAGTACAGATAATGGGTTTTGATGATAAGTTTTTCCCAATGCGGAGACACGTGCCTACAGTGAATATAGGCAGCTACGCCACTGCATAATGTTGTAAAATATCAAGTTGTTTGTAAGATACGTGGGGCTTCACTTTGCGGAACTTACTACAATATATGTACTATAATGTTCAGAGCTTTGCTTTGTGCGAAGCTGACGGTTGATAGTTAAATTGACGATTTGTTAAGATCCAGCAATTTATTTTGAATAACATCTACAGTCGGTCTAGCAGGTTTCTCTCATTATTAATATGGTGAGCGTTAGTATTAAAAAAATAATTGTTGATATATCACCACTATGTGGTCAATAAAACAAGAATATTATTTATTTCATAATCCGATAGAAAATTAAATTCTCTAACATATATTAACATTGTGCATTTTTGTTGTCGAGCCACTTAAAACAATTGTTTACGTTGTTTATTTCTTTAAATTTGACGGTAAAAAGCCGTAATATATAAATGATATTTTACATCTATACTTAAGTGATATAATTTATATTAGATGAAAGGTCTTAACAAAACTGGCAGCAGCTTGATATGAAGAATAATTGCATGTGACTAGGCTAAACGTTTATATTTAAAAATTATGAGGTATATTTGATACGTTATTATTAAAAACTTGTTTACATGACGATATGCATACCCTTAAATTTTCGAATAGGTAATTTTTTCTTTAACCACCAGTCAATCTGTATTAATATGAAACAGCTCCCAAATATGTTATCATATTGCCTTTACACATTCAGCGTATTCATGTTGTATGATAGCAACAAACGTATTGCAATAATTCCATAATAAGCATATAACTGAAATATTAAACTTAAACACGAGTACATCTTTATTCAAATGAAACATTTCAAATTATGTTATCATATTGCCTTTAAGTATTCAGTGTATTCATGTTGCGTATAATTATGATAGCAACAAACTGATGACATTTATTTGAAATATGAAACTTAAATCCCCAAATTAATGTGACATTGAAGCATGTTAGTGTTGCAAGTTAATGGGCAATTATCACAGTATGTGGTCATTACTGACCAACGGCTTATGAGTACTGTTGATACAGCCAAGAAGTAGTGTATTAATCTGCATAAAAACTGAACATGACGCAAGACGGAAGAAATTAACAAATGGTTATATATTAAAATCAATATAACACTATATACTAACATATACTTATAAAGTCTATGATGCTAGGATATGAAGAAAATAAATGTAACTAAAATAAAGATTTTCCCTCAATAAAAGATCGCATGTAAGTATTTTATTCTTTTTAAATCATTATGTTTACATTTAAACAAAATGCGTTGTTCTCTTGTACTTGCTTTGTGGCTATCTAGGTTTTTGTTTTTATATTATATATACGTGGTCATTTATGTGTTATACTTATATTGCCTATCAATATTGCCGTGTTTGAATAATATAGCCTGGCTATATTTTTATTCACACTGTCCCGTTTTATTGGGATGGCAATAGGGTAAGAGTGAGGTTTGCATCCTAGAACCTGGTTTAAACCCCAGCGACCGTTGTTGCCACTGGGCGTTCCAAGGCGGTAGGCCTATTGTCAACACGTTTATGTTTGCGATGTCATATCTTGCCTTTTATTCACCTTCGTAGTTGTTTCTGTCTGTGCTTGTTTGTCGTTGACTGTGGTCCCTAAATGCTGCATTTCCTGTTGGTTATATCCACCTAATCTCGAGTGAATCTTTATTTATATTAAATAGTTCCCAATCATTTTATCATATTGCCTTTAATTATTCGGTGTTTTTTTTTTATAATTATGATAGCAACAAACTGATGGCAATAATGCTATAATAACCGTATAAGTGAAATATTAAACTTAAACACGAGTAGACCTTTATTCATATGAATTGGCTCCAAATTATGTTATCATATCGCCTTTAAGTATTCAGTGTATTCATGTTTAGTATAATTATGATAGCGACAAACGTATGGCAATAATGCGTATAAGTGAAATATTAAACTTCAAACAAGAGTAAATCTTTATTCATATGAATTGACTCCAAATTATGTTATAATATGGCGTTTAAGTATTCAGTGTATTTTTGTTTTGTATACTTATTTTAGCAACAAACATATGACAGTATTGCTATAATAAGCATATAACTGAAATATTAAACTTAAATCCCCAAATTCATCTGACATTGTAGCATGTTAGTGTTGCAATTCAATGGGCAATTATCACTGTATGTCGCTTAACCTTGCTTCTGTTATGGATTTTAAAATATTTGATTTTCCGCATATTGATCATTTTCAATAACAAACTGATTGATTCTCTTATTGAATTCAAGATAATATATCAAACGTTTTTCTTACAGGAAAAACAGAAGATACTTTTCTTAATAGATATACCATTCAATGAAGAAGCAGTCTGAGAGACGGCCATATCCCCCGCCGCAGTATTTTACTCTGCGTGTGGAAAGGAATTATTGAAAAATCTCTGACACTTGAAATACAATTGCCGCTTCTCATAATTACAGTTATATATACTTACTATAAAACTTGATATAACACATCGCTTTACACTTACTATGAATGAACATGCATTTTTTCACCGAAATGATTATCAGGCTTGCAAATATGGGTTTTAAATTAAATAATATAATTAATGCTTGACTATATTCATTGATGACTTTGATATATATACTTACATGTACATATATAAGTATAAAGATTTAACAACTTTGCCTAATCAATATATTTAATATCAGAATAAATATATTTTGAACTCTACTGAAAAAGTTCCCTACACGGCCTTCAACATATTTTACATTGTGTCAGGTGGTAAATTTTATTGTTGTCGACTTAAGATAAAATGTCGAAACGCAACTATATATTTCTTTGCAAGTACGGTCTTAACATTTGATATAAGAGGATAGTCAGGAAGTTTGAAAGTTGAATTCTAATTTAAAATTACTTGACATATAGTAGCCCAATATCTTTATCTCTTTGTAAGAACGAAAACGTTAGCTACCCTGGGATTTACAAGTATAATGTTTCATCCGAAAGTAAACTTATTGAGAGGAAAATAGTAATAAATCCCATTTAAAGTATTCGTAAATAACGAACTTTATTTTTTGTTAACACAAGTTGGCAATTATGTTTTGTTTACCATTGCTTTGGTGAAATAAATCCCGGTTGCAACGTTGATCCAAAATATCAAATAATACTACAAGAAATAGTATATGCCGAAAAAAAAGCTTCTAATATCATTTTTGCCTGACAACAGGTATGTACGGAACACTAAATCGTACTCTTGAAGGGAGTCATATTTTTACATAGAGTAAATAGGAGAATCTTTAAACAATCTTCTTTCTGAAACTACAAAAGATGGATGTTCAATATTACGGATTTACCATAAGCTTATGGTCCTCTACCAAGTCTGTCCAAATGACGACCCTGTGTTTATATTTGGCACCGCTTCTGGTGTCATATGTTTTATATGCACTTAAACTTATATAGAGAACGAAACGTAAAATATGCTCTTCTCTAAAACCACAGTTATACACTTACCTTACTGCACAAAAACAGACGGATACAACCATCATACCAGCATCGGCCCAGAGGTCCGTCCCCACCCCTGAGGACATAGCCCCTTGGCCATAACTCGGAAATCGTTGAGATATGCACACTACAAACATATATACACTTACTAACCAAGGAATACATGGAAACAACCATACAACCAACATCGGCCCTTGGGTCTATCCCCACCCCTGGTGGAAACTGTTGAGATTTTTACCTAGAACCATCTAACACCCAATTCCATCCCCATCTATCAATTATATCATACATGCTTTGTTTTTACGTGATTTCCACGAAATTTTAAGATGTTTATCAATACGATTAAAGCAATAAAAAAAAATTCGTAGAGCGATACGTGCCTTATTCGGCCTCTTAATCGCGAATTATAGTTAGTCCTTATATACTACCAAGTCAATAGAGTCCCCGGTATAAAAAAAGTACCTCCATGCAGGGACCGATGTTTGTATATACAGTTATATAGGATGCCCTTCTTCTCCGTAAATGGATGAAGAATCAAAACATTCAAAACAGTAGCTTAGGTCAAAACACATTACAACCATTGATATATATTTGTTCAATTCAACACACCGTTAGTCTACTGACTTTAAAACTAACAACACTGCATTTAAGCATTCGACATTAACGTATATCATTACAATCATAAGAGCGTTTCCAGTCCATTTTGCAATCTTTGTTATGACACCAACATGCGGAGGTAGTACTTTAATATTCCTCATATTGGTTACGCGTATCTATTGAATGTCAAATTTGCCAACGCTTACGGGACATATACGACAATCACGTTCTTTACGTTTTATCTATAAAGATAAAAGCTATTTAACATTGATATCTTAAGTTGAGTGAATAACAGCCGATCGTCATAAAACACATATACACTTAAAGGAAGTAGATGTATTCTCATAAGGTGATAGGAAACACTTTGTTACCATAAGTGTATGAATTTAACATAATGTGACTACTCTACTTATACGGGTAAAGTATTATAATTTCTTTATATTTATTTATCTTTAGACCAGGACGTTTTATGTATATCGCGTTTTCCGTCCGTCCAGTAATACTTCTGCGTCCGGACAATTACACTTTAAAATTGCCGATGATTATTGCAATTGTTTTAGTATACGTTTTTAGGATGCCTTATGGGATGCCGAGTTGTCCGTCGTCCGTCCGTCGTCCGTTGTGCGTTCGTCCGTCGTCCGTCCGTCGTTGACTTTTGTCTCGTTAAGATGTTCTCATCTGATCTTTACCAAACTTTATACAATTGTTAATATCAATGGAATCTCGGACAAGTTCGAAAACCAGCCAGATCGGACCTGTAACAGTGGAGTTATGGTCCTTGATTTAGTTAAAAATGCTATATTTTGCATCGTTAGGACGATAGGGCCTTACTTTTTCATACGATTTTTACCAAACTTTAACGGATTGTTAATATTAATGAAAGCTCGGAAAAGTTCGAAAGAGAGCCAAATCGGACTAGGAACAGCGGAGTTATGGCCCTTGATTTAGTTAAACATGATATATTTTGCCTCGTTAAGACGATAGCGTCTTCATTTTTCATCCGATCTTTATTACACATTAACAAGTTGTTACTGTCAATGAAAGCTCGGAAATTTTCGAAAACCAGCCTGATCGGATAAGTAACAGCGGAGTTATGACCCTTGATTTAGTTAAAAATGCTATATTTTGCCTCGTTAAGACGATAGGGTCTTCATTGCTCATCCTTAACCAAACTTTACTAGATTGTTAATGTCAATGAAAGCTCGAGCAAATTCGAAAATCAGCCAGATCGGACCCGTAATTATAGCGGAGTTATGGCCCTTGATTTTGTTAAAAATGCTATATTTTGCCTCGTTAATACGATAGGGCTGTCTTTGACATCTGATATTTACTAAACTTGACCAGATTTTTTCCGTTTTTTTCATTTTTACTTGTTTTGCCTTTTTATTATTATTTTTTTTTTTTGCCTTTTTATTTCCCCCTTTTTTTGGTTTTTAATTAATTTGTATTAAAAAATTTTTTTTAATTACTTATTTTCTTTTTAACTTTTTTTTTGTTAACTCCGTGTTGGTTTCAGGAAGCATTGCTATGATTTCTCTAGTTGTGCCTATTACATTTTTCCGGTTCGTTGATTTTTGACGGAGTTACGGCCCATTGACATTTTAATTTAAATTTATTGCCGGCGCTACTCCTCCTAAACGCCTCGTTGCATTTCGTTGAAACTTGTCAGGAAGCATCGGTAAGATGTCTAGTTGTGCATATTGCGCTTTTTTTCCAGTTTGCTAATTTTTGACGGAGTTATGGCCCTTTGACATTTTTACTTTAAATTTCTTGTAGGCGCTACTCCTTCTAAACGGCTTGTTGGATTTCTACGACATTTGGCAGAAAACCTCAGTATGATGTCTCGTTTGCAAAGAGTGTTATATCAATGAACAAGTTAAAAAACCAGCTACATCTTGTTAGTAACGACAAAGTTATGGCCCTTGATTTGTTGAAAAATGCTATATTGTATTTTCTTTTGTTAAATCTGTAGTTACTTCATTTTTTATCTGATCTTTACCATATTTGTTTAGAATGTTAATAACCGCTCCGCTCCAATATTGAGGACTTAATTAAAGCATTCTTTTCTTCCAACATTTTATTAGTGATTATGTAAAAATGAATACAAAAATAAATCATTAAACCATCAGAAACATCAACACACTCATGAATCACATTTGCCATCACTTTTCAACCGGAAAATAACTAGGAATCAACCGGGGAATAGTATCACCCGAATTTTAGACGTCATCACTTTACCACGTGATGATATTTTGATCACGTGACCCCCATGCGATCAAATTGTGTTTTATTTCGATAAACACTTATTTTTTCTATAGTAAGTATTTATATAATGTTATATTTCTGTAATTAAACGTATTACTTACGCTTAACATTCAAAATAAAGACCGAATAACAAAAAACAATAAACGTACGAAATTGAGTGGTCTTCTACTTTGTTTGCCCAAAACTTTGCACTTCATTTGACGTCTGCTGTCCAGCCTACGGATTAAAAATGGCGACGCGAAACTTGACGAAAAATCAAAATCAAATAGTATGTTTGGAAAACAAGTAAGTTTTGATACTCGCGTTACTACTACTACTACTACTACTACTACTACTACTACTACGAATATCACATTTATAGCAAAACGTGGTGATTTTATTTAAATAAAATTTTAAGAAGGCGTTACAAATATAATTTTTTTTATTTTATTGAACGCATCATGTTTTTATTAGTTAAGACTGTAGTGGTAGTATTTTCATGGATACATTATTATTGTTAAAAAGATAAATGTATCACACACTTTTCAGTTCAAACCACATGAAAAATTAATATATAGAAATAATTATAGGCTAATGAATATCTATAGAGAGAAGGCCGGAAAGCCGGACTCGTTTTATGACATTCTCTCTCTCTACATTCGCTCTTCTCAAATTAGTACAGCCTGTATATCACGTATATAATTTATAGTGTTTTAAAATGCAAGTTTATTATAGTTTTAGACGTCTAATAAAAGTTTGACGTCTAAAAAGCGATGGTGTTACAGTTATAAAGACTTTTCTATCATTGAAACAAATTATGTATAGCAGTTAAGATCAATATTTTCATCGAAAAATGAAATGATCAATTTAGCTTTCATAGAACACAGCCAACAAAACCCTAAAACGAGCTACTTTCTCTCCTGTTTGTGTGTGTTGCTTCCAAGTGATCTCCTTTCCAGTATTTCTTGACATTCACACTAGCGTTTGTTTGGCGGCTGTAAAATGTCGCCCCGACTACAAAACAAATGAATGTTGCAAGTAAAAGTAGTTATAAAAGTCGGACAGGAAACTCAGCTTTCACAGAACACAGCCAACCAAAACCCTAAAACCCTCTCTTGTTTGTGTTTGTTGCTTCCAAGTTATCCCCTTTCCAGTATGTATAGACATTCACACTAGCGTTTGTTTAGTGCTGTGCAGCGGCTGTAAAACAATGTATCGTCTACAAATCAGTAGTGTTATTGATTACTGGTCCATTAGGATCATCTATCCAAAATATGTTTGGCTTTACATTACAAACCGATTAATTTTGTGCTACTGGGCGTGAGTGGTATTGTACCTTTTATTACCTCTCATGAACATTCTCAATAAAACCGAGTCTGCAACTCCCTCTCTTGTTTGTGTTTGTTGCTTGTGTTGACATTCACACTAGCGTTCGACCTTCACACTACCGTTTATTTAGTGCGATGTGGAGGCTGTAAAATGTCGCCTCGACTACAAATCCGTAGTGTTATTACTTAGTTGTCCATTGGGATCATCAATCCCAATATTTGTGGCTTTGAATTAAAAAACCGAGTAAACTGACGCTAAGGTTAATGAGAGATATTGCACCTTATATTACTGCTCATGAACAGACGAAGTGAAACCGAATCTGCTACTTTCTCTGTTGTTTGTTTTTGTTGCTTCCAAGGGATCCCTTTATTTAGTATTTATTGCAAACGCTTATAGCATATTTAATTAAAAACATCATGCTTAAACTAGTATTTAACAACTTTGTCTAAATAATATATTTGTTATCAGAGTAAATATGTTTTGAAATATTTACTGACAGAGTTCGCTAGTTTGAATTCAAGCACGGCCTTATATATATTTTAATTTGTGTCAGGTCGAAAACTTTATTGTATTCGACATGAGATGAAATGTCGCAAAGCAGTCTACATGTTTTTTAAGCACAGGCTTAACAACTCATATACGAGGATAATCAGGAAATTGAAATGTTTATTCTCATTTGAAAACACTTGACATCTAGTCGGAAAATATATGTTGTCTCGTTAGAAGAAAAAACTCCGAAAATAAACATATTATGAAGAAAACTGGAAACAAAAATATAAAATAAAGTATTCATGAATTACGAACACATTTTATTATTTTGCTTGCTAACACAGGTTGTTTGTTTAACATTGATTTTTGTGATTGCGAAGTTCAATCCCTGTTGCAACCGTGATGCTCAAAATCAAATATGACTCAAGAAAACGTGACATTCAATAACGATAAAGCAGCTTCTATTACCATGATGTTAATGTTGTATCAACGGAGAACTAAATCTTGCATTTCAGATAAAAAAACATTGAAGCTGAAATGTTTCGTGAACAGTTTCATATAAACCAGCGCAAACAAAAGTATTCCTTGTATTTATATAATTCTATAGCTAGCCAAAGGACAGGCCAGTTGATAGGATGACGCGTCCGTTGTCTGTAGTTTGACTTGTCCTGTCTATGACTTTCCTTTGTCTGCACTCTAGTCTCTCCATTTTTCATTCGATCTTAAACAGACTTACACAGTAGTTAACATATTCATAAAGACTCAAATAAGTTCTTGAACCAGCTGTATTTGATTGTTTCTAGCTGAATCCATCTACCCTTAAATTGGAAAAATGAATAAGTTTGCCTTGTGGTCAATATAGCCTCTCCATTTGCTATACCATCTTAACCAAACATACGGTACTAGGTCGAGTGAGAGTATTGCACCTGATCTTATTCCTCACTAACAATGACTAAATAACACAAAGCCTGCTACTGTTTTCTCTTGTCTGTGTTTTGTTTGCATCCAAGGAATCCCGTGTTCAGTATGTATTGACATTCACACTAGAGTTTGTTCAATGCAGTGTGGCGGCTGTACTCATTCGTCCCGACTATAACTCATTTACTTACAGGTCCATTGGTCCAATCTTTGTGGATTTAAAGTAGAATGCCACATAAGCCGGTACTATGAGGTGTGAGAGGTGTTGATCTCATATTACCTCTCATAAACAGCTTCCAAGGGATCCTCTTTT
The DNA here is from genome assembly GCA_037043455.1 of Cyrtodaria siliqua. NCBI lineage: Eukaryota > Metazoa > Mollusca > Bivalvia > Adapedonta > Hiatellidae > Cyrtodaria > Cyrtodaria siliqua. Next base: position 100,806 of record JAWPHD010006051.1, read on the forward strand.
CAGTATTTATGACACAAAAGTTATATATTCATAAGATTTCTGACACGATCTTGAACCAGATATGTTTTAAAGTTTGTGGCTGAGTTATCTGTCATTGAATAGCCAAAATGCATAGTGTTGCCTTATGGCCATTCTAAACCCCCCATCTTTTATATGATGATCAGAATCAAACTACAACAGTAGTATATTTTTAACAAGATTTCAGACACATTCTTGAACAGACCAGAATTTAATGCTAATAACTGAGTTATCTGCCATTCAACTTGCATAGCTTTGATTGGTAGGCACTCTATCCCCTCCATTTTTTATCAAATCTTAATAAAACAACTTACACATTAGTGATATATTCATAAGATCTCGGACGAGATTTGCAACCAGAAGATTTGATCGCTAATAGCTGAGTTATGGAAAAATGCATACTTTTGCCTTGTGGTCACTCTAGCCAGTGAATTTTTATCCGATATTAACCAAACAAACTACTTGAACCAGCTATATTCGATTGGTAATAGCTGAGTTATCTACAACTAAAGTAAAAATCAATAATTTATTTTGCTTTGTAGGAATTCAAACCCTTTCATTTGTTATCTGATCTGAACCAAACGTACACAGTTGTTATATAGCCATACTATCACAGACGAGTTTTTTAACCCGTCAAATTTGAGCTGTATTTTTCGACTTGATTTGGTAAAGATTGTGCACTCTAGCTCCTCCATCTTTTGGTTTGAGCAAACTTTCACAATAGTTATATTTTCATAATATCTCGGACAAGTTATTATGGTTATTGAAAAAAGCCTTATTCGATCGCTAATAGTTGAGTCCTTGAATCAACGAAACTTTCATAATGTAGTCTTGTTACTATAAACATATCAAACATTTTAGTTTTCCATATGCCCTTAACCCAACTTTCACAGAATGTGTATAATAACACTATCTCGGACAAATTATTTAACCACCAGAGTTATGGTCCTTGATTTTCTTACATGTGCTATATTTTGCCTCGTTAACGCAACAGGGACTACATTTTTCAAAATAATCGTTACCCAACTTGGATAGATTGTTGATGTTATTAAAAGCTCGGACATGTTAAAAAACATCAATACAAATCAACCATAGCATTAAACACGGTCCATGTTTCATTTATATGAGCATACAAGGTGCGTATATATTTACATCTGGGTGTGGATGTCTAGGACGAAATGCTATTATAACGAATACCGGTTACACATAGTGTGCATATGTTCAATTTGTTTTTGACAAAGTTAACGCGGACATTTATGGCAGTCTTCAAACATATATCAAGTACTATTTATCGTTAAAGATAAAAACTATTCGTCATCAATATCGCAATTTATTTGAACGTCAGTCGCAGCAGGTCAACACAAATCACAGATGCATTTATAAATTACATTTAAACATGAGATGGATTAATAAGTTACATTCTCGGAGTTACAAGGTTCCCACAGTCGTACCTTTGTGATACACTACCAAGCGAGCAGGCATTTCTTTTGACCTGTAATAAGTAACACGAATATGTATGTATCTCACATCTTAATAACATTTAACTTGTAATTTTGGTGAATACTTTTGAAACTGTAAAAAGTAGGATTTGGCGGGGAAAAAACATATCAGTTCGTCAGTTATTATTTCTGGATCATGGCGTTTAAACCACCTATGGTATTGCATGACACTTATGTTCCTTTTTATTCGATGTTTGTTTTTAAATGTTTCATTGTCCGGATTGTTACAGATAATTACAAACATTTTGTACAAATAAAATTCTTAAACAGACGTAGTTGACTTATCTGAGAAACAGATTAATTTATAATATATTGAAATAATAAAAGGTTTGCAAGAGGATATGGGTATTGCTACCAACTCCCATAATCGATGCAAGTCACACAATAGACCCACTTGTAATACATATCTAAACAAATCAAAAACATCCGTATGTAAATACAAATGTGTATAGCCTACACAATTACATAAATATATGAAGATAGTGAGAACATGAACACTTAAACAAATAAACATACAATAACATTATTATATCAGATTTACTAAGAAGCACATTATTTCAAAATCAATGTATTGAAAAAAAAGAATTTAATATCAGGAAATATCAGGGAGCATATAATACAAATTTCGCTAAATTACAACTATTCATTTTGCCTTTGATGTCATAAGCGAACCAAACTTGTTAAAATTTGGTCATCGGCAATAATAAGGTTTAAGGTATTTTAATTCTCTATAAATAAGAACAAGCAAGGTTTTACGCAAGCATACAATAGCTGCCGAGAGACATCAAGTCACGCGTGTTAAAACATATTGAAAACGATACATGTTGTCGCGGAGACATGAACACGCCACGACCGTTTTTTATTACATTTTCCCGATTTTTATCAAGCATTGATAACATTTTCTACCAAGCATTTTGAATCAATATGACGACCTCGCTTCTTTCTGTTCAAATACCTTGACATGCCTTACATATTAATTACAATTCACCCTTGTAACACGACGTGCTACATGTACATATAAGCACAGAAATGTCAGACGTGTGCGTTAGTGTGTGCATTAAAACACATATAAACTGTTCACTGTTACCATGTGTAATTATAAGATTGCGTTATCAAAGTGAAAATGTAAAGGAACTGTTGCTACCTTACCATTAGCGATAATAAAAACCATAATAAAGAAAATTTAAAAAAAAACACAAAGGAAATCAGCATGCTTGAACCCTACCTTCCCCGGCACTAACAGGACGCCTTAGACAACTGCGCTACTGAGGCCAGTGAATGTTTCGTAGCTAATATACATATAACAATAATGACTGTACATTTCAGTAGACTGGTTTACGAAAACGTCATTTCAGCAAGTGAAACAGTAACCTTTCAACATAACAAAATATGTGTTTATACCATTCAAGTTTTCAGATGAGTTCTCTAGGAATTCAAGTTGCAAAGCATGCTTATTGCCACTTACATGAGTCATAGTCTGTTTACCATAGATAGATAAAAAAAAATATAAGGGTCAACTGCTTTCGGCAGCTGAAAAAGGCAGCTGAAAAACAAGCAAAAAGTGATTTTCCTTTTCAATTTAAATTCATATTGCAAAATCGGCATTTTCATTTATCTCTATGAATATTTTCATATCTTTCACTTTCTATAGCGAGGTTATGCGAAGTATACCTATATTACGTAGGCTAGACATTGACGACGTTGCCTGATGTTTGAAATATCAGATATAATAAGAAGAAAATCTAACACACTTCTTTAAACATGTAAGTCAATTTTGTCAATGTCATTTTAACTTTATATCGCTGATTTACAACGTTTTATACATTTAGAGAAACGTATCAAAATATAAACCAGTATGTTCACAGTGTTTCCACGTAACTTAAAGTACAAATAAGGGAGTGATCGCACTTGACTTATATCCTCGTCCATGTCGTCATTTATGATCAACATAGTAGGGTTGTTAAGAAGTTCCGGAAGAGCCCTTCTTCAAATCACTATTTATCATATAAAAGATAAACCGTTGATACACGTTGATGATATTTACCTAATTATAGTGTGTTATTCTGTAAATACGGAAACGCAGTTTATGCATGCTGCACATAGTTTCGTCTATAGGATGTAATCAAACATGACAAGGACAAACCTTCTTTTAAAAGTATACGCAAACATACCTAAAAAGGTAAATACGCTGAGGAAAATGGGTGGAAAAACGGGTGTTAATGCCTTTGTATATCTACCGTGCATGTATGACGTGACGCGTGATACTTGGGCAAGCGTCACGACGTCAAAACATTATACTTGAATTTAACATATTTTATATTATATTAGGAACAATTTAATTATTTCTACTACTACTGCTGTTGTTATTGTTGCTGCTGCTGCTGCTGCTGCTGCTGCTGTTGCTACAACTACTTCTACTACTACTGCTGCTTCAACTACTACTACTACTACTATTACTGCTACTACATTTTACTACTGCTACACCTTTTACTACCACTACCACTTCCACTACCACTATCACTACTACTACTACTACTACTGCTTCTACTACTACTACTACTACTACTACTACTACTACTACTACTACTACTACTACTACTACTACTACTACTACTACTACTGTATTAATACTACAGCTACTACTGCTACAAGTTCTACTACTACTATTACTACTACTACTACTACCACTACTACCACTGCCACTACCACTACTACTACTTCTATTACTACTACTACTACTACTACTGCTGCTACTATTACTGTATTAATACTACAGCTACTACTGCTACATGTTCTACTACAACTGTTACTACTTATTGCAATCACACGCATCTTATTCGTTTCGATTTTATTTAACAATGTTATGCAAAACACTAAGTTGGTTTATTACAAGTATCGTATTTATACTATTTAAGACAGTAGTCACTATCCTCAATTAAAATGTAATTCTTATTTCTTCGCAATAAATGTTTGCCATATATTTTACTGTCTCCTATTAATCCGTCACACACATTTTCCTTCATGTATAGTAGTAGTAAGTAGTAATAGTTGCCTTTCTTTTTCGTTAATATTTGCTTAAAGAAAACGATCACTTGTTACATCTGCCACGTCATTTAAGACATTTTAATACAATTATGATGATGGTAAAACTCGTAAACTCATCGGATAATCAACGGACGAGTGTATTGTAAACAGATGCATCAACATGTCGTGTCACGTCTATGTATATAGGCGTAGGGTCAGGAGGTCTGGGCAGCAGACCATGTTTTGCAATACCCCAACGATAAGCAATGTTAAATAATATTAATTCCAACAATCCTTCGTAAAAAATGTACATTTTGGAACATTGAATGCTACTTTACATCTTCGAATTTGAATGACGTGTGTCATAACACTTGAGCATGACTATGACAAATATGTACTCGATGTGTTCATTAAGTGATACATGACATACAAACTACACATGCCTTATTGACACCATTATGATAGCCCTGATAACACACCTTTAAACATGTTATATATTCAATAAACACGTATTAATTAATTACCTTGTCGTTTTGTTTAAATTACAAAGTTACATTAAGTGTTGAAGTGTTGAAGAGAAATCTTTGAGAATATAAATGAGAACAAGGTGATCATGAAGTTCAAAAATGATTCACTGACCGACCTTTTAGACTTAGACAGACTTTAATAAGTAAAGCATATATTGAGCACAAAATTGTCTAATGTTTATTTAGTGTATATAAACATGAGCATATACCCAAATAAGTCTGTAGTTCTCGAGTTTACATTCGTGAATTTGAATCAAATAGTTTCATTTATTGTTTGTAAACATCGCTGGAACCGCAATGTCTATACGTCTGTTGCTCACGTTACACCCATCAGCGCATTTGGTTTCGACTATATTATGTATTGCATTATATAAAGTGTCCGTGTAGCTCATAGGCTAACGCAATCGTCAATTATTATTCGCGATTGTAAATTAGTGTGGGCTTGTATTCCAACCCCACGAAGCCGTACTTTTCTTCGGTGCCGCTTTTGAATTCTGTCAAAACAATTTGTTTTTATTTAGTAAGTATTTACTACTGGCCGTTGTTTAATGTTTGTCAGCATACGTATTTGTGTTTTGTACGCTTAAAGCTACAATTTATGTACCTTTAATCATCGAAAAAACGGTTATACATCTTTAACATTATTATTATTATAGAACGATTTGTAATTATAGCTGACCTTAATTGAGGTCACTAATCTAATTGCAAATTAAAGTAACTGTTACCTCTTGAAGTAAATAGTCACAGTAGATCATTTTAAATATTTTACCTTGATGTATGCATCCGTTCAAATTGAGTGTACATGGTAGAAATGGTAGAACTATAGAAATATCCAGTATTGATGTTAAAGCATTTAATATGGAATGTTTTATCTCAAGACAGTGTAAACAGTTGTTACATAATCATTCACTGGTGCAGAATAACATGAGAACAAAAAAGACTACGAAAACAAGATGGTACTGTAGCAAAACCAATGCTTGATGTTACAGAAAACCCACCGAAACATGCATTATACAACCAAGTACTATTTATCATAATGTTTTCTCACTTTCACTATGGTCTTACTCTTCATTTTTTCAGATTATGTTAACGAATAATATGATGTTCTCTTACAGCTCCTGTGGCAGATATTCCACAAAAATGATATTTTATTAAAGTAAATTAAAACAAATTATTAAAGTGGTAACTTCGTAATCAGGATGGCTTTCAAGACGTCTGGCTAAAAGTTAAAAGTTTCCTGATAATTTTAATTACTTGAACACACTACACATTTGCATGCAATATAGTGCAATAGTTCATGGATGAATGTTATCTTATTCCGCCTATGTATCCGAAATGTTCACTTGTTAGAAATTGTACGAAACAACTAAAAACAAACAATTTCAAAAACGGGGACGGATAATGCAAATAACATACGGATAATTCCAACCAACAAAGAAATGGAACAAAAATAGTAATTGAAATTCGAAGCTCTTTGTGCCTTAGTGTATACAAATGCGCACAATATATATTAAACACCTAAGACAAGCTTATTCAGAATCGAGACGATTATACCGGTTTTCATGACATTTAAAACCATGTGATTCTCCTCCATGGTAATCATGGTAATGTAATAGTCAATCAGTTCTACACATTTTGAAGCATCTGTCGTGTTCTGTTGATGCACAATTTAGATTTTAATCAAACGACAACACCAACATATTTGTGATAGCCATTATTACTCATCATTCTCATTCTATCTGCTAATGTCAATAACGAATATTGCAGTTCAAGACTTGACTAGCTTGCTAATCTTGTCAAGCATCAGCAGCAGATAAAATTACAAGTATGGACCGTTGATGAGACCGATACGTTGTCTGATTAACCACGTATACCTTACTTGTCATCAACAATTAGTACATTTTAGTATATTACACAGTTTTCAAATTGATGAACGTTTATCTTCTGTCCGCCATGATAACCTAGCGCAACCATCATCTTGTCGCATGTTGGACAAAGGCATGACGCCATTCTGGTTAAAACGTTTAGTTTAATAATATTTTATTGCAGATATGTTACAATACATCAATTCAACATCACAATATTCATAGCAGCATATGCAAATGGATTGATCTACAAGTTATTACACCATTTGTATTGATCTACAAGTTATTACACCATTAGTTACAGTTCTCTCGATAAAAACGTTGTAAATTCGGTATTTTTAAAATTAAACTGTGATTTGATAACGTGCGTTGTCATTCAGTTCGTTTACATCTTAACAAAACACGATCAATCCATAATAATTTTAATACGTATTGGAATATAAACGTAAATGTTATATTGTTTTATTTTTCAGTTTAAGACATGTATCAACCATGTTTACAAGCAATTCGGAGGCCTGTGACAACTTGCTTATTGTTCGGAGTACTAGTTTTAATAAGCAACACTCGGGCATCATCGGAATTGAGTATGTACATGCAACCTTAAAGGCTTATCTGTTTTAAAGTGATTAATTAATTTTCATTTAACATGTGTTCATGTGCTGGTGGTATGAACTTTTAATAACTCAATGTGTTCCATATATAACGTTTGTATATAACGTGAATTACCGTGCTAGCAGGGGAAGGTTTTTAATTCATAATAACGCAGGTGGTGTTGGCAAACATTAATATATAGAAAATAGTATTTTACCGTCATGCTTGTATACATGTATTGTCCATATACAGTGCTTTACACCTTGTCCATACTATGCATCGTGGATTCAAGTGGATTTAGGCAAGATATGAAGTATCTGACGTCAAAAAGTCAGACAAACTGATACATGTAATACCGGTTGTTAGTTATTAAATATGCATGTATGCCACATATTCGTCATATATCACTGTAAACATGTACGTTTGACTGCTAACACATTGTGCAGTTCTGAAACAAACATTGTTTAAAGTCATTAAACTTGCTTTGTGTCATCATCTGTTTCTATTCAAATGAAAATTAAATGAAGCATTTGATATAACCAAGAGACGGACAGACACCCAAAGAGAGATGTGTTAACGTTTCACGGCATCTTGAATTCTAACAGAGAGGAATTTATGTCACAAAGCATAAACTTGATATATTGTGCCTTCTAACTGTATGTAGTTTGCCTTTGGGTGTATTTAACAGGTTATAAATACATGCCCTATATTAACAATACAATTTTATCATTTGAGTGTTGAGCATGTTAAGCACTGTCATTTTGCAATAAATAACTTTCTTGATGTCGGCAGACATATTTGATGTATAATAGCCGCTGTGTTTTTGAATTTTATGTAATCTCACAAATTAATGTTAAAAAAAGGTATTATCTCGTTTTAATCTGCTGTATTTATCAATGGTTTAATATTTGAAAATGTACTTTGCATCTTGTAATTGAATTTTTTTCCTTCTTTTTTTTATACCTTCATTTCATGTATTAGATAACTCGTGGAAAGAGGAGGCGTGATCAATACCTTTGCTGTATTTAGAGAATTTTTACATCATGTCTGCCTAATAGTATTTGCTTCTTCTTGCAAAGGGAAAGTGTATGCAATGCATTGAGGCAATTAATTAAGATACATTCGTGTGGTCAATGGGTTACTCAACGTTATACTAGTCATTTTTTTCAAATATGTGTTGTTTTTTTGGCTGTGTTATCCGTTTTTATTATTCAATTAGCGTTTCTATGTTTGCCTGTTTGATATTTCCAATAAAGAAACACATGTTAAAAATACAATACTTATCTATATTTTTAAACAGATGTGCCTGTCGAACAATATATTAAGAGGCCATTTTACTGCAAGTTGCTCGTAAACATTAAGAAGAGCAATACAAAAAAGAGCAATACAGAAACTTACTTGTTTACAATACTTTTATTCCCATTGTAAGGTTTATATTGACTGCTAGTAAATATATGTGACCTATTTAACATGTTTAAAGGCACTCGTTTAAGTTTAAATGATTAATTTAATGTCCGTCGGGCAAGTGGCGGGCAACCAGATTTGTGAAAGTCACTTGCCCGTGCCCAAAATCCACTTGCCCGGGGCGTCGGGCAACCGTATTTCCGGAACCCTGATTAAACGAAAGCAAATCGCATAAAAACGTTCCTGTTTTGATATTGCAATCTGTTTTCAGAATTAGTATCTGTCAACAAGACGGTAACTATGAGTAGTACGCTTAATTACGATGGACTGTGGAATGCTTCAAGAGCCGTGGATGGAAATACGAATAGAGATGCAGACGCATGCGACTGTTGTTCAGCCACAAGCAGTAGTAATAGGCCTTGGTTACAGGTGGATTTAGGCAAGCGCTATGAAATATCCAAAATCCAAATACTTGGACGAAATAATACGTTAAATGGTATGTTCTTTAAATGAGAAAGTTAAAATCAAAAATGATGTTTTAGCCTGTTAATTAACACTAATGCGTTAATATCTACTGCCATATTCACAAAAAATACAAAACACAGCATGATCTAGCATTTAAACTGTGGGTAGATACTGGCCATATATATTCTATCGAGCTGGAGTACCATAACTTATAGAGAAGAATATAGGACTTGAAACCCCAGCGGCCTTTTTTGCCACTGACCGTTCCAAGGCGGCAGCCCTATTGTAAACCCTTGTTTTGTGTTTATGGCGTCATATGCCTTTATTCCATATGAACATTGCCATTCCTGTTTGTTGTTTTGCGTGTTTTTGGGTTTACTGTGGTCTGTGAAAGCTGCCTTTCCTGTACGACTTTTATACATATTTTGAATAATATGACTATGTGATTTTGTGACACTCTCCTACCAGAATGAATACTGACATTTACTGAAAGACTATTAACATGTATCATCATGGCTGAAATATAAACTATATACACTGTCTCAGATGCACTAACTGCGGCCATATTGTAATGGTAGAGCACCAGCCTCGCATGCGGTAGGTAGTGGGTTCAGTCCCCGACCGTATCATACCAATTTTATACTAGTTGCTCCCTTGCTGACGCTCAGCATTTTCCATATAAAGAGCTGGGCGACTCGGTGTCACGCCTGGGTGTCATTTTAATGTAACTGGATGCCGTGTGACTCCTGAGAAAGTATTTCAGCGTGACAACACAATACAATAGAGCATAGTGCTCACTGTTACAAGAAGACACCGTCCTGATATGACTGATGACTGATATAATATTAATAACGACGTTAAACTCCATGCATACCTATGTTCCGATACATAACACAAATAGCTACTTGAAATATAGTCATCTTTGGCCGGATATTCATGTGCTGAATTTACACAACATATACAATAATATTAGTTGTTACATATATTGTTAAACAATAAGATGGAAGAATACAAAATACGGTTTGACATCGAATAGATTTACAATTGTCAGCTTATTATAATTGTTTGTCCATATGGTACCAACAATAATATAGAGCGTATACCAACCATATAGTACCAACAATAACGTGTCTTTGGATAAGATAATGATAAAAAATGCATAAGAGCTGCGCCTAGTGGAAAAGTGATTTTTTCTTTAATTAAATACTATTGTTTTCCACAGATAGTTTCAAGTGATTGCTAATATTAATACTTAAGGTAAGAACTAACTGCTGGTCAATGATCATCTAAAACGTCCGTGATGAATAAGTGTAAATTAAAAAAAAACACTTACAGTAAATTTGAAATGCGATTGCTATTGTTTTAGTTTTTTTAAATCATAAAAGCTTTAAATTAAAATCTATAATGATATATATGCATGCTTAATATTAGAACATGTTTGTGTCGCCTGGGTAACATAATAGACACTTAGAGATCAGTGTGTCCGTCGTCTGTCACATTTTAACCTGCAACCTAACCTTGACCATAACTTGAACGTATTTGCCCTATGTTCACGAAACTTCACACGTCTTCATCTTATAAAACCTTTTTATGTTTGTGATGTCATAACTTGCCCTTTATTCATCTATGTAGTTGTTGTTTGTGTCTGTGCGTTTTTGTGTTTGTGGTTGACTGTAGTCCTTGAATGTTACACTTCCTGTTCGACTTTTATATCTACTTTTACCCCAAGTAATGTTGTAACAGTTACACATGTCCAATAACTATGACATTAATTTCAGCAGATATATGCCCATTTTTACAAAACATTAACTTGCATGGTCATTATACTTTAAACAATTCTTCCTTATCAACTATTCGATACAGAGTTATGCTCTTTTTCCTAAGAATTTAACAATTAAAAAAACTGCTTCATACGTCAGGAAGGGTTGTATACCCTGTTATTGCTAAAGCAAGCACATGTCTGGCAACATAAATGTTCCGTGGACCAGTCTATTTAGTGTAATATAAATGTATAGATACAATCTGAAAAATCTGTGATTCTCTGAACGACATTGCTTTCCGTATTATCACAATGTATTCAATTTAGCACCATACATGTTCAGCCATGTGTAATATCTACGGATAAAGTACACTCCATGGGCTAGAACTGATAACATAATCAAGTACGTGCAAACAAAAAGGTATATGATTTGCTTCGATATTGTGTAGTCCAAAGAATAGCTTTTATCAAAACGAAAGTGTGTTGTTTTTCAAATAATCATATAAAACATAATAACCATCGGTGTCAGAATTATGGGTATGCATTGGCATATCGTATTTTTTTATTTCAGAAGACTTCAATGGATTGCAATTATTTCTCAGGCAGCAATCTGCCATTATGGGTACGGCAATCAAAGCGGTAACTAGCACAGTTCATGTTGTTGATTTCACTTTGGAAAACAGCGTTATATCACAATTTGTCACAGTTGTGTTACAGGGTTCCAGCAAAATCCTACTGGTGTGTGAAATCAGCGTTTTTGCAAAAGGTATGTTAATTTAAGAGACATGTATTATAAGATCTGCTGAACTTGATGACGAGTAGTATGTCGTCTGAATCACAGGCATCCGGCACAGAGCTAGGATAGTAAAAGACGGACTTAGAGTAATTAAAATATTAATTAATTGATTTCTAGACCCAAACAAATGTTTATGTATATTAAACTCCTACCACCAACAGTTATATACTACTTGTTATTTCTCGGTACGTAATATACCCTGGGCAGCAAACCTGCTCATGTCACAAGTAGAATTATACATATAACCATATAACCAATAAAACAAAAACTGTCATTCAATCTCTCGTACTTTTTTTGTACCAGAGAATCAAATATGCCAACTTGGGCGAATTTCATTTCAATGACAGGAAGATGGCACAGCTCTTACTAGATATAATCTATAGGTCACATATTTGTATACTTATATTTTAAGTCCATCTTTTACTCCCTAGCTCTGTGTCGGGTGCCTGTGATTTGAATAATGAATGAATGGTGTTTTACGTCACGTCGACACATAAATAGGTCATATTGCGCGCAAAAACTGATGAAAGAGGAAGAAATGAAGTATTAATTAAATATTAATGGAAATATATAAAGATAAAACTATTTACAAATAAGGGATGATATGGTACTAATATAAACTATATATGTAAATCAACAAATGCCCGTCAACGTGTATGTAAATAAGTAAATATATATAAGAATATATTATAATGATGTATATAGTCTGATTTCTTTCAGGAAATCCAAAACAAGACTAAAGTCTATAGTATCAAATAACTCTGTCATAGTATTAACATTAAAGTACCTTTGACGCATAGGATCAAAGTCTACACATTCCAACAAGATGTGTTTGACCGTTAACGGTGCAAAGCAGGGTATACATTCTGGTAATTGCTCACCTTGTAATAAATATAAATAAGTATAACGTGTATGCCCTATCCTGCACCGGGCTAGGATAACTTCTTCTCAGTATGTCGTCTGAAACTTTTACCTTTTTAAAAGTGTAGGGTCAGAAAACCAGCTAATTGGATAAGTGATACTGGAGTTTTGACTGTTAACATTTAAAGATCTGATTATTGTTTAATCACCCTTAGGATATGTTGTCTGCTTTTAATTTTAATTAGTCGTTTGACTGTTACTTGTGATACGCAGGCTTCATACCCGCTGCTCCCAACTAAATTCCGTTTTCCACATTGTTTTCTCGTTTAGGGCAACGCATTATGTTAGAAACTGTGACCATACGACGCTGGCCATGGAACGGTATAAACACGCCACAGTGAGGGTTCCATGCTAAATTTACTGTATAACTATGTAAACAAAGATGGCCGCTGGCAGCCATGTTTCATGTCAAATCAAAATTATTTTCGACAATGATTAACATCATGTCATGCTGATCATTTCAAAGCAAGTCCCATATCAATATCCCTTATAGTTTTCATGAAGAAGTCGCCACAAACTTGTTGTTTTTTTAATCTATTTTTAGCAGTGGCGGCCATCTTGAATTTTCGGCCACCATGAAGTTTTTTCTAGAATCAACTAGACATCAAGAGCAACATTCCTGTGAAGTTTCATGAAAATCCGTCGAGTAGTTTCAAAGTAGGCGCTACAAGTTTTTATTATATAATTATATGTAAACAAAGACGGTTGCTGGCGGTCATGTTCTATGTCGAATCAAAATAATTTTCGAAAAGGATCAACACCATGCCATGCTGATCATTTTAGAAAAGTCCCATATCAATATCCCTTATAGTTTTCAAGAAGTAGTCGCTACAAACTGTTTTTTTAATCTATTTTTATCCGTGGTCGCCATCTTGAACTTCCAGCCGACATCAGGAGCAACATTCCTGTGAAGGTTCAAGAAAAAGTAGTTTCAGAGAAGTTTTACTATATAACTCTATGTAAACAAAAATGGCCGATGGCAGCCATGTTTAAAGTCGAATCAAAACGATTTTCGAAAAGAACCACCAACATCATGTCATGCTGATCATTTTAGAAAAAGTTAATATTAATCAAAAGATGCAATTTCCCGTGCCACGCCTCCTCCCCACCTGAAATTATATCTCAAAAACATTTCAGTTAATGTGATGGATATAAGTCTGTATTGTTTTATTCCATTCATTTGTTGTTCTCATTTTCAAAACGTCCGTGTCGGAAGTAGATATGGTTCAATTTTGACTGGTTCCCAGTTTTGCGTTCGCTTGTAAATACTAAATTGACACACAAACGTTCGAATCTTGTTGAAAAATAGCCTGATAATTTGATAGCTTTTGCCTTCGATTTCACGGAGGGCCGATCAATGGGAAGTTACTACAGTTTAATAGCGTAATAAAGGCCTACCTGACCATTCCTTCTAGGGGTAATTTTGTGACCCATACTTGCTCAATTAAATTACTGAGCACATCTATACTCCGGCGTGGGGATACGTAGCTGGTATTGGGCAATTTACGGTACTGTGGAACGAGTCGAAGTGAGACTGAGCAGCTCAATTAATGTAGCCGCTCAATTAATGTGAGCTGGTACTCAGTGTGTCGAGCGTCTCCAAAATGATATGCAGGTGAACGCCTGTGACCTACTTTCAACTAGCTCAATCCAATAAATTACCTCAACACTTACAACATAAACATTACCTATCTTCCGACACGAACTTTTCCACAACCGGTACGAACATGTATGCAATAAGTTTAAAATGCTCATTAAAAATTACGTCGATATGCACGCATTGATACACTGGGTCACTGCACACAGCCCTATTCACGAACTTGTGAAGCGTGACCTACTTTTCTACTAAAATCATAAAATGCCATAATATCACAACACCTACAAACACTCAAATGCCGTACTTACCTTTCGCCCAAAAAAGCTTTTCGCCAACGGTTTTATCACTTCAAATGTCCAGTTTATATAACGTCGACCTACTGTACAGCAAAGAAAAATGGCGTTCATTAAAGTGGAAATACCGAGTCTGCGCATGCGCGTCGGAAATAAACCGGGCCAATACTCTTTTTAATTATACCAATACTTTAGAGACGTTAGAGATCTACTTATGTAATGGCCAAGTCTTACGTCCCGTTCATGTATCTACATCCATTAGTGTTTTTCCGTACTAGATAAAGCATTAAATTAGCGTCTCGATTTATAAGTCCATTGTGATTTGGACTTTAAACCTGTTTGTATATCATTATATAACATTTGAATTTTCATTTCTTCTTCTCATTCTTCCACAGATTTAATATATTATTGATTCAATATAATCAACAGTCAGTAATACATGTAATATACAAAAACAATTTGCTTTATACTATTATTATACACTGACCCAAAATGAAAACTTTACACTTTATTTGTTTGAATATCTGTTTTGTTAGCATACATGTTGTTGTAAGTTTTACACATGATTATCACGATTTCATTGCGGATAACGATTATGCAATTGTTTTCAAAATCGCCGGTCTGTTCATGCGTCCAAGTATGAAAAACGTGTTCCTTACTTTGCACGTGCGCAGCAACAGGTGTTTCACTTACAGGTTTTACACCGACAAGTAATCATTTGCTGCTCAGCACTGATAATAAAAAGTTACATTGTTTTTAAAAAACGTTTGCATTTAGTGATGCCACGACTTTCTGCAGATCAGAGAAACCAAGCTATTGGTATGCTTAGGGCGGGGTCAATGGTAAATAACGTCGCGCGTCATTTTGGCTGCTCCATACAGACTATTCATAATCTTGTGAACCGGTACAACATTACTGGGTCTGTCAGATATCGTGCAAGACCCGCTCGCGTACGTGCGACAACGTTACGTACTGATCGCTTTATCACGTTGACTCACCTACGTAATCGTTTTTTACCAGAAACTATTACTGCACAGACGATCATAAATCGTTTGAGACAGAACCAAGTTCCTATTCGTGCTCGTCGTCCATATACTGGACAGATTATCACATCTCGTCACCGAGCTTCCAGACTGTTATGGGCACGACGTCATTTGCATTTCACGCGCAACCAGTGGCAATCGGTACGTCGCGGTTTACTGTCAGCCATGCAGATGGCAGAATACGTATCTATCGCCGTAGATTGATTGATTGATTGAATTGGATTTTATAGTCGCACCAAGAGCTAAGGTCATATGGCGACTTTCCAGCTTCCATTGGTGGAGGAAGATCCCAGGTGCCCCTACGGGCAATTTTCGTGGACGGGCGGGCACCTGGGTAGAACGACCGACGTTCCGCATGCCAGCTGGATAGCTTCCTCACATAAAGATTCCTAGGCCCCTGAGGGATCGAACCTACAGCGGTGAAGGGCAAGTGATTGCAAGTCAGAGACGTTAACCACTCGGCCACGGACGCCCCCTATCGCCGTAGAAATGAACGACTTGCTGATTGTTGTATTCGGGAGAGAGACAGATTTGGTGGTGGCAGTATTATGGTCTGGGGTGGGATAATGGGAAATCTGAAAACTGATCTGGTCATTATCCAAGGAAATGTCAATGCTCAACGTTACATCAATGTTTTAAAGAACAAAATGATACCATTCATGCAAAATAACGGACCTGGCACTTTCCAGCATGACAATGCAAGGCCTCACACGGCACGTATAACCACACAATTCCTTGTTCAAAATAACGTTAACGTCTTGCTTTGGCCCACTTTATCCCCGGACTTGAACCTCATAGAACACATATGGGATGAATTGGGTCGGAGGGCCAGGTCCAATCATCAAATTGATACCATAAATGACCTCTAAAATATACTTCTGTTAAAATGGCAACGTATTCCAAACGCGCTCATACAACGTTACGTAGATTCAATGAGGCGACATATTCTGCAATGCATTCGTAAAAATGGAGGTCACACTGGGTACTGATGCTTTTTATAACATCACTTAGCGCACTCAGTCAGTAATTTCTTGTTTCCAAATGCTGTGTGATCATTTTCATTTTTCAGGAATTTTCATTTCGACCCCTCTCAACTTAATTGTTCATAAAAAATTATGCAATATCTGATTTTTATCCAATAAATTACACAAACACATTGATATGGCATTGAAGCTTCGATGACAAAAAAAATTAACCCCGAATATACATTTAGCAACAAAATATATACTTTTGAAGTCTGTGTAAAGTTTTCATTTTGGGTCAGTGTACTTATTATTGATGATTGAACAAATGCAAGTTATGTAGAAAAACTAACGGGATGCCGCGAGTTTTTAAAAAAATCAAGATTGTCGTGTGTCCAATTTTAGCCTATAAAACACAACATAATTACGTTGACAAACCTACCACACCAACCATTATTGAATATTTATTAAATAAAACCAGAATTCAATAGCGGTGCAAAATAAGAATCACCGTTTCGTGGGATTGAACTCGTAGCCCACACTAAAATTACACTCGCAGGTAATAATAGTCGAGCGTCGCAACCGACTGAGCTAACCGGCCCAGATGTATTACGTAAGTAATGCAATATATAAAAGATAATGCGCTAATGGATGGCATGTGATTAGCAGAAAACGTAAATAAAATCCGCATTATTAGCAAATAATAAATAAAACTTTTTTTTTCAAACTCACGAATGTATTACTACAGGCTTATCTGGGTCTATGCTAATATTTCCATGTAGACATTTCAGTGAATAAAAATCAGACAGTTATTTGGCTATCCTCAATATCTGCTTACTGACGGTAAACCATTTTAAAAACCAGCATCCCTCATTCCCGCCCATCCCTCCATTTTTCTTAATAAATGTTTTATTTTATGAAGTTATCTCGGTCATAGAAGAAAGTGGGACAAATTAAAAAAAACTACCAATGTCTGAAAACGACAGAGTGACGGCAAAAATGTTCCCTTTTTCAATCTGACTTTTGCCACATTTGTTCAGAATGTTAATTTCAAAAAAAAGCTCAGAAAAGCTTGAAACAGCATATCTGACCACACTCAGCCATTTTTTCAGAGTACCGAAGTCTTGGTTTTCATTGATCTCCAACAAAAACGTGTCAGAAGGCGTTAACAATGAGATAACATCTTTAACAATCCTTTCGGACACCATACATTCAGTAGAGAGATACTCTTGTTTTATATATTATATACATGTTTCGAGAGATTGAGTAGTTGTATACGTTTAACCAGGTAGACGTGTAGCATTCTACTGTTTAGAATGTTGATGAATATTTTGATAAATGCCATTAAGACGGGTATTAACAGTTTCCCTGCAATCGCATCCATTCATATAATCACGATGACGTAGCAACATGGCGGCAGCATGAATACAATGAGAATCCGCTGTTAAACATATTAATAAAGTGTCTAAAGGAATTAAAATAATCTTCAAATTAGTGTTTCATGGATATTATTTATGGACTTAGTAGATTATCTGATTGTGAAAGTTTAGTTAATCTCACTGGAATGAGAAAATGAACAGTTTTTCAATTTTTCCCCCGCAGACCTGTAAACAGGTGGAGTTGATGGACAATGAATCCGGTGATTGGAAATATACACTTAAGAGGAAGAGAAGTAACACTAGTGAAACTACATTAAACATGTCGGCTACAGGCAATATATCGACTCTTTCTTCTTCGGACTTTGAAAACGCAAGTATAAACTCGAAATTGTCAATGATTTTTGACGAAATTTTAAATTTAAAGGTAGAACAGCCCAGTACACACGAGCTTATCTCTGGAACGCACATGAAAACAGACTGCGGCAAAATCAATGAAATTGCGAGTGTCACAAATAAACAGTCAATGCTACTTAAAACCCTTTCTTACAAATCCATTGACATTGAAACTCGAGGGCGACGAAACAACTTGATCTTACGTGGAGTTAGGGAGTCCCGTTTTGAGAACTGTTCACAAACACTGTTACCCTTTCTGGCAGCAAAGCTAAACTTAGATTGCAACCATATTATCATAACACGTGCCCACACAATTGGTCTTTTCAAAATCGGACAAAGCTACAACAGACTAATCATAGCTAATTTCATGAACTACAATGATGTCGAGTTGATCTTATCAAACGCCAAACTGTTGAAAAACTACACAGGATATTCCACTGATCGAGATGTTCCCCTGAAATTACAGAAGCCCGGAAACGCCTATGGGGCCCAGCTTAAGAAGACCAAGGAGGAATATCCCGATTCAAAAGTACGTACCGTCTACCCTGCAAGACTCATGCGTGATAATTATATGGTTCCAGACGAATTCCGTGATTAGACAATGCAGCAATCTTCCGGTACTAGAAGTCAACGAGGTTCCGGTGTTATATAATGCCGATCCTTTCATCAATGATACTGTTTATAGCATTCGAAATCCGGTTGCCGAAACGCCCATGGCCAGCGCGGATAGTAACGCTTTTACACGGATGAATCTGTTCCTGTAACGAAACAACTCGTGCGCGACCGATCAGTAATTACTGAAGATATTTTAGATTTGTCCCGCAAAAATACAGTTAGCAATAACAATGACAGTAATTCTTGAGCTAGATATCAGACATTGATTGACACCCCACAAAATACAGTCAATATTCCCGATTGTTTCTAGAAGACCTACTAATTGTACTACAAGCGCGGCGTCCGCTCATTCTGAACCCGGTACGCACCAGTCTCGGTCGAAGACCCGCAGAAATAGCGCCCATCGTCGGGACCAATCACCGTCGGCATCAGCACACAGTGAACTACGGGTCACACAAGCTACTCATTTAAGCAGTAACAGACATATAAATCCTCAAGCAACCGTTTCAGACGGTAACATTAATTGTGCCCCGATAAACGATACCATTTAGCGGGTACAGGGGAAGGTGAGCCTCAGAGTTTGCGTTGTAATAAAAATGGAATAAAGTTGATAGATGTGTGTTAGCAAACCTGTCTACGAATTTTAAATGGACGGTTAGGTTAGGTAAAGATGCAGCAATAGGAAAGTACACATTTGTAGGTCATAGAGGATGTAGTCTTGTTGATTATATTGTTGTTTCTGAGTCTTTATATCCATATTTTACGGATTTTGATGTACAAGATCCTAACCCTTTGTCCGACCATTGTCTAATTGAGTGCGTTTTTTAAAACAAAATCAGCTCCGAAAACCAATCCACGAATGAAAATGATGATTATGTAATTTTGCATAAAAAGTATGTTTGTAATAGCGACCGGAAACAAGATTACGTAAATGCTCTAAATAGTGATGTTTTTATAGCAGAACTAAATATTTTAACTTAAAATACTGATTTATTTTCCAGCATGGATGATACTGAACATAATCTACACTTATTTTCAGACATTATAAACAATATTTAATTTAATGATCCTTTGTTTAAAAAGAAAATACCACATGGAAAAGTTAAAGGGAATACACAGTCGGTTAAAAATGAGTGGTTTGAAGAATCTTGTCTTGAAAAAAGAAATAGATTTCATTATTGTTTAAATAAATTTAGAAATGCTAAAACTGCTGAAAATAGAGCTATATTAGCTGATTAGTTAAATCTCGTTCTGAATATAAATCACTGATGCAAACATGTCGTAGAAAACATATCAATGAACAAACTAAAAAGTTAGACTCATACAGAAATAAAGATGCGAAATTATACTGAAACATGTTTAAGGAAGCTTCTCATGTAAAGAGCCCAAATATAACACTGTCTTCAATTGAATAATATTTTAAATCTGTTAAAGGGAGTACATCAGGATTTTCATGGGGTCTAGGTGTTTGACTAAAAATTGACAAAAAATAATATTTTCTATTCTGAATGGCCTAAACATAATGAATGAGCCGACAAATTATCCCTTATTTGCCAAAAAAAATATTCTGCACAGCAATATGTGCTATCCTAGGTGACGCACCAGGGTTAATTTCAGCATTTTACGTCCGATTCCATCATAGCTATATGGTGTTTTCAAGGTTAAGACAGTAACACAATGGTTCTAACATTATATTTTGATTGATATAAGTGTTTTATCATGAATTAGAACATTTTTAAAATTTAAGATGTTTCATGAAAAATCCTGATGTACCCCCTTTAACAATCCGGATGATCACTTCTTCAATCCGGATGATGATGTACTTTATTTTATTGAACGATTTGTTAATGGTGAATTACAAACTATGTTCAATGAATTAGATGAGGATATCAGAAATGATGAAATAGTAAAGGCGGTTAAGCAACTCAAAACTGGCAAGAGCCATGGACCTGACTATTTGTTAAACGAGTATGTTATTAATGGCGTGGACATTTTATTACCGTATGTGTCAGCTTTAATCAGTACTATTTTAAAAACAAGTATTTTCCCCGAGTCTTGGTTGGAAGGTTTTATAATCCCACTACATAAAAAGGGTTCTATTAGTAGTACTGATAACTATAGGGGGATTACCTTATTGAGTATTTTAGGCAAGTTATTTACTCGCGTTTTAAATAATAGATTAAATAATTGGGCAGAATGTTACAAAGTATATATTGAGGCACAAGTAGGATTTAGAAGTGGCATGAGCACAACTGATAATATTTTTGTTTTACATGGTTTAATTACACAAATGATTAATGTAGGAAAGAAAATGTACTGCAGTTTTATAGATTTTAGCAAAGCTTTTGATTATGTAGAAAGATATTGCCTATGGTCCAAACTAACAAAACTAGGAATAAGAGGTAAAATGTTAACTGTTATCAGGAGCATTTACGAAAGTTTAAAGTCACGAGTCAAATGTAATAACATGTTAAGTAACGAATATTCATGTATGCTTGGTATGTGTCAAGGAGAATGTTTGTCCCCGTTTCTATTTGCTATGTTTGTAAATGATATAGAAGAACATTTTATGTTAAATGGATTTGATGGAATTATTATGTATATGACGAAACGTTTCATTTTGCTTTACGCTGATGATATAGTTATTTTTTCTGGAACACCCGAAGGTCTTCAAAAGGGTCTATATATATTATATGATTATTGTCAGAGATGGAAACGAAAAGTTAATGTTAATAAAACCAAAGTTATTTGTTTTTAGGAAAGCGGGAATGTTACCTAGAAACTTAAATTTTGTTTTTAATGGTGTGAATCTAGAAAATGTCAAAACTTTTTAATACCTTGGCATAGTTTTTTCACAAGGTGGATCTTTTAGCATGTTTAGCGAAACACAAATGACCTTAGCTGGTAAAGCTCAGAAGGTTATTTTTAAACTAACCAAACTTCTGATGAAATGTTCAGATATCTCGATCAAACATAGAAAAGAACTTTTTGACAAACTTATTTTACCTATGATTTTGTGTAAGGTGTCCTGAGTAGATTTAGTTTGACAAGAATTAGATATTATAGAATAATCAAATATTGGTTTAAAATTATACAAAGTAATGATACTAAGTATTGCAAAATTAATGTATATATAACATGTTAATGTGTGATAGTAAACAATACCCAAATAAAGTGTCATGGGTCACTCTCGTCCATAAGCTGTTGTCCTCCATGGGTTTAAATTATATATGGCTCGCTTAAGGTGTAGGAAATGTTGAAACGTTCCTTTATACTTTTAAGAAAGACCTTTATGATTATGATTTTCAGCTTTGGCATGAATGTGTAGAAAAATCATCTAGAGCGTTATCTTTCAGAGAAATAGTATCTTTTAACTACCAGTTCTTTCTTCAATGTGTAAATATTCCAAAATTTAGAATTGCAATGACTAGGTTAATTGTTTCAAAAATCTTCTTCTTCTTATAATAGAGAAAATATGTGTTATTATTTTAGTTGATGATATTTGGAATAGGTAAAATTGCCTGAAAGGTATTACGAGGAAGAATTATATTTCTGCTGAAAAATAATATGTTACAGTAAAAACTATACATGCTATATACAGTAAACGCTCGCTAATCCGGACGATCATGGGACTGATATATTTGTCCTGATTTGCAGGGTTCCGGATTACTGTTTTACATGAAAACTGTCAGTCATATCGTAGCAGTATGATTTCATCATATTTATTTGGTTGCATTGCATACCATTATGAATACATTAAATAATTAGGTTTGAGATACTAATGTATGATAATAAAATAGTTTTATTACAGTAAATATGATTTAAGCACACAGACATTTATATAAAACAAAGTTGTTAATTTTCTACAGCCATTGATGGTCCAGCGTAAGAATTACTAGTACACGTCGGTAACCGCATCTCGAATGATATTGAATTGATCACTTAGCGATATATCCACCTTTTTTTCTTTTTGTTGAAGGCGATAACACATCTCCTGTAAGATGTCGTTTTTCCAACAGTGAAGCCATTGCTTGTTTAGAAACACAACTGATATAGACGTAAACGTTTCAGATAAAAAAAAACACTCGTTAAGTTTTGGTGAGTACAAATGGACAAAGTAAATATAATTGAAAAGAAGAGTTCACTCAAACATGTTCAGTTATATATTGTATTAAGTGCAGCCAGATACATAACTTAGTACCATATACATTTGCTTATACGAGTATAACACTCTTTCTTACTTACTTTAAACATTCACGCAATTATCGGTGGCGATATTTTCGATGGTCAAACAATTACAGAGGCGTTGGGTCGTCACGCAAACACAATGACCGGATTATTGTCTTGTTTTAGGTAGAAAATTGATTGGTTGGTTCCCGAAAATGCGTTCGGAATTCGGAAAAGCGAGGGACCGGATAACCGGGGTGTGTGGGGTATATTTCCTGTATATACATAAAGAAGAGGATATAGGGTGGACACAAATCGTTCGGATTAGAAGGCGATCCGGATTCATTACGTGGTCCCGCCTTAATTCCATTAAGCAACGCACTGCATGTTTGGTGGTGGACCCATTTACAGTTCGCCACTATGCTTGCCTCTTTAATTGTGCGATGATCGGACAGGCTGTGGACCCCATGATGACGTCTACCTAAAGCCCAAACGGACAGTGACGTTTGATGTTTGTCTTCAATATTGTCTTGTCGTGCCCTCAATGGTTTATTCTCCTGTTGCTCTGGCTTCTGCTAAGCCACTGAGTTCCTTCTTTGAGGCTTTCTAGGCTATTGTCTTTTGTATTTATATATAAACACGAGCATCTTTGTGTTTTACTTATATTGCCAATAATGCAGCCTTGTTGATTAGAGAATAGTTCATGGCGGGGATTTCTTTATTTACACTGACCCGTTTTTCTGGGATGACAGTAAGGGTTGGTGCACCCTAAAACCGTGTTTAAACCCCCAGCGGCCTTTTTGCCACTAACCGTTCCAAGGCGGTAGCCTTATTGTCAACCCTGTTTGTGTTTGTGGCGTCATATGTTTTTATTCTTTGTTAACATTGCCATTCATGTTTGTCCTTGTGCCTGTTTTGGGGTTTACCGTGCTCTGTGAAAGCTGCATTTGCTCTACGACTTTTATACTTATTTTTATTTCATACCCTAGCCAACCCCGTTTCGCTTCTTGCCAAAGAGGTTAGATGGGTATGAAAGTTAATACTCGGACCACTTAATGTAGCGAGAGTTCTGATAAGCGAGAGTTTACTGTATTCCTTTATTTTAAACGTTCGGTTTATTTTGTATAGTTTATATGATATCGCTCGATTAAAAAGTGGGTTGTCCAATAATCACAGTAGTCGAACGCTACTGTACTCCCGGCGGAAGTTGTGTTTTGTGTATCAATGGAGTCGATGTAAAGCGATGTCTCTGCGGTGTGACCTTGTTACTTTTTGGTAAGTTTAGTTATTTTGCGACCTTTTTAACCAGGTTTCTTGTCCACTGGCATATTGACATACTTTGATGATGCCTCTTGCATAAGCACGTTGATTGAAATGGCGTATAAAAACAAAAAGTCAAATGAAAACATCGAGAACAAGTGAAAATTGTGTCTACCGGATGTAAACATTTGACTCAAAAACGTTCGATTTATGATTATTTTGTATAAAACCACACATACATAATAAGATTAACATCTAAGAAAAGGGGAACTTAGTATAGATACACTCAGTTTTTTGTTAATATAGCTACTTTCTGTGGTTGAAATGGATCGTACTATTTATATTTACTATACTCATAGTTGCAGGTTCAGTGTATTGTAGTTGCGTTGAGCCTTCAAACCTGTGTGCTCCTAGATGGGGTTAAATCATGTTTAATACCAAGCCGATAACGGAGACAGTTAATATATTGTTCATGTTTACGAATGTTTCTAACCCACCAATGTGGACTCCACTTAAGATATGTCAATCCAAAATAATTTTAATAAAAAATAACTGACAAAGATTGAAAAGTCAATGAGTATCAGTGGTAACTGTCTGTCGGTTTATGCTCCCATTTATATGCGGTGAATTGTCATCGAACGGTTAAGTCCGTCCATATATCCGTGCATATCCTATATTCGTCGAACAGAACCATTACTGATTTCGGTATAACAGTATACTATTGCTCACTGTTTAGTAAAGATAACTATAACCCTTGGGCAATGATGAAATTTCAGCGCAATGGGGTATATATATAAACTATGATAAACAGACTAAAACATCCTAAATACTTCTTTTTATTTCAGGCAGTTATGGATGAAATAAAATGCTACTGTTGGTCAAAGAGGTCGCATGACTTTCCGGACATAATTGACCATTAAATTGCCTACCACAACACAGAAGAGCTGACAATTAAATGTTACTTCATCTGGAACAGATGCACAAAGTATTACCACATATTTTTTCCATCAGATATAAAAACAGACCAAATTAATCACTCCTAAACCTTCATTACAAACTGCGAACATTTTCAAAATTCCAGAATATTTCATCCACTGAAAAAAACAACACTTTACTTCTACATCTAAAAAATGCGCGAAAAAAGATTTTAACTTGTGTCTTGAAGAATGGTGTGGTTTGGATAAAATCAGTGATTTCTTTGATAAAACGTCGCGTTTGGACGATACGCAGTAAAAATGTTCAGCCTGATGAAAATGTGTACCAATTTGATGACGATTTGCAAATGCATGAGGATCAAAAGCGCATATGTAACAATAAAAGTATCACAAAGAAACTTTTATTTAGTTTATTAAAAGGATATTCAGAAATGTGTATAAATGCATTAAACGGTATGTTGTAATTTATGGCCGTAAGGTTTGAGTGAAATATACACAATATGCATGTGTTAAATTGAACAGTAGTGTCAGTCAGTGTGTTGTACGTATTATAGTGCTATTCGTTAATATTAGGAAGACATGTGGCGATATTGAAAGTTATAAGTACGTGTAATATCAGTGGTATCTATACAATATGAATTTGCATGTGCATTATATTATATTTAATGATACCAATGTATGGCATGCATGTTTTAAATAATACAACATGATATATTACATGCTTGCCTTTTCATGACACGTTTGTTTTGAATGTTGTGAATGTAAAATGTTTAATAAAGATGTGTATTTATAAACGAAGTCAGTGCGTCTTTTTTATCTGCAGTCATGAACCAGTAACAACGTTTCACAATCCATTGTGAAATGGAGAAGAATCCCAAACCAATAAATCGTGTTGTTATGCATGAGTTATCAGCGATAATAATAACAAAAGAAAATACTAATAAAGAAGACATGTATTTGAAATTCAATCTACTAGCAGAAAACCTGCTACCACTCTAAATATTGCATTTTTACTATTTTTGGATCTGATGGAATGGTATTCGATGGAACATACACACCAGTTGGGATATTCTGATGAAGTAAAACCGTTGTGGAACATTGGTCCAAAACTATTTTAGGGTAAATGTTTGGTTGGAAAAACAAAGGTCAATTAGAAAAAAGGCCGTACAAAGCTAGAAAAGTATTCCATCAGTTTTGCAGTTCCCAGTATATATTGCCTAAACGACGAGTATTTTGCTCGTCAATTGAAAGATATTAAACTAAATATTTATATGATTTTTAAAAGTGTTATTATTAAATATTATTGCTCCATTAAAGGCATGTCGAGCGCGATTCAAAAACTGATACAATCGTACCTCGTTTGTACAAAATAAGCAATTGTTTACAACTTGTCAAATGTTGTGGACAGACAACCCAACTGTTATTACATTATTCATTGTCAAAAACAAGTGTTTGTATATGCTGGACTACAACTAAAATTCTGTGATAAACTGCAATCAACTGTTTTCTGAAAATCTACCAATAAATAAGGTTTTTAACGCAATCAGTCGGACACCTCTATCAGATGTGGTGATATTGCGTAATATTTCAACACAACTTCCGTTGGGAGTACATTAGCGTTAGCCTACTGTGATAATGGCAACAGTGTCTAGATCAATTACGTCGAATGTCCTTACTGTCCGTACTATAACACAGTAGAGTATCGTTTCCACTGTCATTCTATATTCTCACTGTCTATAGTTATGACAAATTGTATTTCAGAGTACAGAGGGAGATGGTATAGCATGTTAATGCTACTTCTGAAACTACATAAATATGTTATTATTATTAGTATTATACAATTATTTGGTAGAAAATGGCAATTAACGAAATGTTTTATTATAGTGCGTACTATATGATACCAGTACAAACTGTTGCAAACAGTCATCTCAACCTGTGTGTGCGTGTTTCCGCACGTGCGCGTGCATGAATGTTTTCGAGCGTGCGTTCATGCGTGCGTACGTTAGTGTGTAAGTACGTGCGTAAGTGTTTGCACGTCGGTGGATAGGTGTGAGTTCGCGGGCGCATCCATTTCTGCGAGTGTGTGTGCGTTCGTGTGTGTTTGTGTGAATATTAATTTACAATGAATATGCAGCACAAAATCAGCCCAATACGTGTTTGTAATGTAGAAGTATTATATTTAAATGGTAATGTATTTCATAGTTTTTAATATAGCATAGTATCCTTGTTTGTTTATATAATATGTATATGTTAGAGGACTATCAAACGTATAAACAGATTTGGTATCGATACAACTCTATAGTACAGTGAGGAATCATAATGACAAAGGTAACGACAATATATTATATCGAAGAACTGACCAAAAAGGACAAATAATGGCAATGGTGTCGCAGTAAGGACAGTGTGGCTAAAGAATGATAACTGTAGGCTGTCGACAAAGCATTGTTCAGAACACAAGGAGCTAGGATATAAAATAGAAATGGTACCGACAAAACACCTTGTACGGTCTGCGCAAATGTATATACAAAAAATAGTCTAAATTCTCACTGTTTGTAATCGGGCATAGCGTATTATCGAGGTCATAGATATGTTAACATTACGTGGTCCTGGCTTCATTCCATTAAGCGATGGGAAAGCTTATATTAGCAGGATTTTATAACGGATATTTCGACATTAAAACACGTTTAAAAACATGTTTTACTGAAAAAAAATCGATAACCTGTTGAAAATTATCTATTAAATTTTAATTTTACAATATGCGTTTTCGCTTCTTGGAGAAGGGGTTGGATGGGGTATACACGTTAATACTCTGACTACGTAATGATTATCACCATACTATTTTGACGTTACTATTTATATTTTACATCATCACTCGTACGGTCGGTTCTCTAACACAGTGTTTAGGCGATACAATTTATTTTTACATTCTAACTATCTGCAACTTATTGTTCGGCGCCCCTTGAGGGCGCCGTTGAGGGCGCCGGACATACTGTGGTAGTACTTTGACCTTAGGCATGGGGAATCAAAAGGACTGATAGTTGAGTATGTTTGGATTGTAATTAAAAATGTTTAAATGGCATTTAAAGCATGCTATAAAACGCACCAGAATAAGATATAAAACACAAGAGATAAAACTGCTTGCGATTTCTTGAATTTCTGTAAGAAATGATGCACCAATAATTCAAAAATTATACAAAATCATTTCATTAAAACGATGTCTCCCTGTATTTTGACTGAAAACGAGGCAAATGCGTAATACGGATTTTAGAAAAATTTAACTAAATTTATCGATCGTAATATCTGCGTTTCAAATGTTTTCACATTGTTCTCGTTGCTATATAATATTATGTTATGTTTTATCTCACTATCCGTACTAGGAAGAGCATCTCCTTGGCCTAGGCGTTAACGACGCTGTGTTGTAAACCTTCTCGCCTCTCACCGCTGCGGGTTCGAATCCCACTTGGGCTCGAATTGTAAGTGAAGAAGTGTCGATTATTACGGATGGCGGGAGGTGTACAGTACTGGTTTTACTCAGGAAAAGTGTGTGGTCTGCCTCCACCACAAAAAAAATATCGACTGTCATATATAATGTTACATGTGTTAAAAATGACGTAAAACAGCATATAAACAATGTTTGTTTTGTATGTTGTTTACGTCATTTTTAACACATGTAAAGTTATATAAGATATATCCCGCCATCCGTACGAATCGACACTCCCTCACTTACAAGTCGAGCTCCCAGTGGGGTTCGAACCCGCAACGGTGAGGGGCGAAGGTTAAAAACAAACAAAACAAACAAGCCGTACCGGGACAAAATGTTATTTAGGAGGTGCAATTTATATTTTACATCCTCACTGTCCGTGATATATTACATAATGTGTGAGATACTATTTATGTTGTATACTCACTGTCTGCATTATGAAAACGTATTTGGTCGTTACCATTCTTACTGTATGTTCTATAACATAGTAAAGTGGGTTTACATTACACTTGTCGTGGTACATCGCTATTATCCATACTTTGACAATGTATTATGACCGTACTATTTCTAGTTTACATCCCGACTGTCCGCACTATGACATAGTGTATTGTAGTAACATTTATACAAAATCACTGTTCGTAAATAGCAATGTCGCTACCATTGCCTTTCTAAATCCCATTATCCCTACTTTGACCAATTGTATTGTCATTAACATTCTCATTTCATAGCATCAAAGTCGATACATATCAATGTGTCGAAACATTTATTATTCTGGATGTATATCTGTATATAATGATTTAAATTACAATAATATGCCACATGTGTCGATGCACGTGCCATTTGTTACTTGCTATGATAAAGCAATGTCAAAACTTTCATTAAATATCCTCACTGCACCCACACTGTCTTTAACATAATATAGTGTATTGTCGTCATCATTGTGCATTCTCAGTATCCATACTAGCACACAGTGCATTGTGGATGACGGCAATGTAATGACGCTAATACTGTTATTTTCAAATATTAATATCAGTGCTAGTACACAAAGTAATGTCGATACTACTGTAAGTTGACACCCTTACTCCCCTTATTATGACACACGTTTTTGTCATTTTAGGTGTATTGGTTTTTTGTTTTTGTCAGTACCCTATAACTCTTAAATTGTTAGCTATATTTGAAACAATTGATCCTTAAATGTTCAGCCTACAAAGCCACTCGCGAGACACGAACCCAATGTTAATGCCCTCGCACTAAAACGTTAACGTTTGCGGTACAGATAATAACAGGAAAAAATGTGCAAATGTTATTGTTTGCTACAGTTACATAACCTATATATTCCGACATCATATTTTCTGGACCATATCAAATGATATTAACCGTTCTTTTGCCAGAATTACCTGTATCTGTCAACAAGATGGTAACTATGAGTAGTACGCTTAATTACAATGGGCTATGGGATGCTTACAAAGCTGTGGATGGAAATACGAATACATCAGCAGACGCATGTCACTGTTGTGCAGCTACACAAACTAGCAATAATCCTTGGTTACAAGTGGATTTAGGCAAGCCATATGCAATTTCCGAAGTCAAACTACTTGGACGAACTGATGGAGGCATAAGTATGTTCTTTAATCATGTTAAATGAGAAAGATAAAATAAAAAAGTGGATGTTTATCTGATAGCTTTTAAGTGTTTAACTTTGGATTCGCATTTGATTTTGTTAAAACAACGCACTTTGCCACAACTTACTCCAATATTGATTAATACCATACATTTAATTACGGTACGGTATGTTTGATCGCATAAGTTACTAACATTTTATACTAAAGTTTCTTCTATAATTCGTATCTAACACAATTTTAGAGGCATGTTTTATACGAACCCATTTGGTGTCATAACTGTGCCATTTAATCTGAATGACAGTGATCAATAAAGGACAATAAATGTAGAAGAACATCTGTCAATGAATATATATTTACGCTAGGTCCTACGCTTGAATTGTATATAGGTTACACAATGCACACTGGATATTTCGGTTGATCTGTTCTCACCTAGTGTATGCGTTAAGTTTTATCTAAGATATACAAACCTCATCATCTGTACAACATGTTGAAATACAGAATGTAAAACACATTTAAAAGGCACAACTGCCATTCAATCATTGAAATACAAAATATTATGAACCTCAGTTTGCATATATACTAAAGGAAAAAAGAAAAACAACTCTCGAATTCCCGCTATATATTGTATGTATAAAATATGCTGGTGTTAATCCAATCTCCCTAGGAATCTTTATGTGAGGAAGCTATCCAGCTGGCTTGCGGAACGTCGGTGGTTCTACCCAGGTGCCCGCCCGTGCACGAAAATTGCTCGGAGGGGCACCTGGGGTCTTCCTCCACCAGTGGAAGCTGGAAAGTCACCATATGACCTTAGCTGTTGGTGCGACTATAAAATCCAATTCAATTCAATAATCCAATCTCATTAAAATCGAATCCTAATTACTCTTTGATACTCTCCGCTATAGGCTTAGTAGTGTAGAGTATCGTAGCGTGATAAAGAGTCTGATTTTAATGCGATTGCTGTTTTTCGAATAGCACATGGCTACTTTAGACCTTTCCTTTTGTTAAAAATACTAAAACACCTATCACGCCATATATTATGCCAACAAAGATTCATTAGTGATAGATGCACGTTTGGCTCAAGCATGTGGGCAAACGTCGGTTGTAAGTTTACGACTGTTATCAACAATAATGAATTTTGTGTTACAAAGTGTACTGTAATTAAAAGGTCTACAGTTGTGTCCTTTCTTTAACTAGCTGCAACCCTCCTTTCACAAAACATATTGGTGATCGTGGAATTAAGTGTACAATATATAAATTATATAGCTATAGCGGAAATTCCCGAGCTGCGCTTCATTTTTCCTTTAGTATACATGTACATATATACAGACAACATTTTAGAATACACTATTAAATAAAGCAAAAACATAACAAAATGTCTGCAACTGAGGTTAATCTTGCTTATGTACAAAATATGAATCCTAGATTGAAGTCTTATAAATGCCTTAATATATTAAAAAATAGCAAAAAAAACACCATCTCGAACCACTGGTCCGTTGGGATCATCAAGCCCAATATTTGTGGCTTTAAAGTAGAATACCACTTAAGCTGGTCGTTGGAGGCGTGAAAGGTGTTGTACCATATATTACCTCTCATGAACAGAGCAGACTCAATACAACCAATTCAGCTAATTTTTCTCTATTGCTTATTTGTTGCTTCTCCTTTTCAGTATTTATTGATATGACCTGATTAACATTAGCTGCTCACACACATAGCTGTCGGGAATCCTCACTTTTATAAAGATGTCTAGCCCACCTGAGCACGAAGTGCACAAGGGTGAACTATTGTGGCCACTCTTCGTCCGGCGTTCGTCGTCCGTCGTCTGTCGTCTGTCGTCAATATTTAGTTTGTTTACACATTTCTTGAGCAATCTTAACCAAACTTGCACAGTTTGTATACGACTATAAGATTTCAAGTGAGTTCTATAATTGGCGAGATCAGACCAGTAACACCAGAGTTATGGCCCCTGAATTAGCACAAAATGCAGTTGTTCATCCTGTTGACACGATAGAGGCCACATTTAGTGAGGAATCTGAACCAATCTTGTACAGATTGTATATCTGACCATGAGATCTCCGAAGAGTTCGATAATCGGCAATATCGAACCAGTCACACCAGAGTTATGACCACTGAATTAGCAAAAAATACAATTTTTCATAATTTTTACAGGATAGAGGCCACATTTCTTGAGCAATCTTAACCAAACTTGCATAGATTGTATATGACCATAAGATCTCGAACGAGTTTGATAATGGGCAGGATCGGATTAGTAACACCAGAGTTATGGCCCCTGAATTAGCAAAAATGCAGTTTTACATGTTGTTAACACGATACAGGGCACATTTCTTGAGCAATCTTAACCAAACTTCCACATTTTTTTCGTTTTTATTTATTATTATTGTTTTCTGATATTTTATAAATGTTTTTTTTCATTATTATATTTTTTAATATATATATTTTTTTTTAATTGTTTTTTTCCTTTTTTTGATTCGACAAAACTTAGCAGGAAGCATTGGTATAATCTCTAGTGGTGCATATTGCGATTTTTTTTTACTTTAAATTTCTTTTCGGCGATACTCCTCCTAAATACGTTGTTGGATTTCGACGAAACTTGGCAGGAAGAATCGATAAGATGTCTAGTTGTGCAAATCGCTGTATATCAATGATATCTTGGACAAGTTTGAAAACCAGCTAGATCTTGTTAGTAACGACTAACGGCTATGGCCCTTGATTTATTGAAAAATGTTATCGTACTATATTGTATTTTCTTTTGTTAAATATGTAGCTACATTTTTTATCTAATCTTTACCAAATTTGTTTAGAGTGTTAATATCAATAAAAGCTTAAACAAGTTGCCTGATTCATATCCATCCATATACTCCCCCCCACCCCCACCCCAACCCATTTCCATGAAATTTAATTTATAGAAAAAAGTTGGACAAATTAAAATATACCCATGCCAGACTAGACACACCAGCCGTATAGGCTTATGCAGCAACGTGATGACATGTTCAAAAATCGATCGCTTAAATGTGGGTGAAAGGAAGGTAAACATGACATCGCATTACAATTGTACAGAGGGAGAACGATTTACACCGAGGATATATTTGATTCACAGAATCATTATATATCACTTATTCGAACATGAATTATTTAAATAATCATAGAGCATATTCTGACAAATATTATCGGTGTAAATGGATATTTATAAGATTTCGTCCTCTGTTTGTTTTAGACAACTTCCAAGGATTGCACATTTTTCTTCAACAATACTCTGCGAGCATGGGCACGGCGTTGCATACTATAACTGAAGCAGTGGTTGTTGTTGATTACATTCTGGAAGACATACCTACGTCACAATTTGTCACTGTTGTGTTACAGCGTTCCAACAAAATCCTTCTTGTGTGTGAAATCAGTGTTATGGAAGGTATGTTAATGTCTACAGTTTTCATTTTATAAATTAAAGAAAATGAATGTAATATAAAACTGAGTTTCTTTATCATGAATGATGTGTTAATGATTTCAGTTAGTGTTATTTGGCAAATATGATATTGTATGGACGTGTTCATGTTAATAAAGTCGTTCAGCAATAATGTATGGTGCTTCGGTATTTTGACGTCGTTTATTTCACACGTCCAAAGCTATAGCTCTCGGACCGGGGCCGGTCACTTTCACAGACTAGTGACCGGACGACGTCATATTGCGCAAAGACGGAAATATGCAAATGAGGTATAATATATATACATATGTATATATATACCTACTGGGTCATATCACAGTTACGGTCTGAGAATATCAGACCGTAACCAATCACATATTCCCACACCGTATTAGATTAAATTTTTTAACATGGTTATCTCATTTCTAATGCTTTTCCATTTAAATGCCAGAAATATAAAGCAAAATCATACATAAACACTTGTTTTTTTCTGTGAAAACTACAATCATAGGTACCGTCTTTTAGTTGACGTCATTCACATCGTTTGTTTCAACTTTGTGTGGCGTCACGTATTTCTTTTACGGTAAATCGTGTGATTTAAGGTATCAAATTTGAGACATTAGCCAGTGGAATAACGAGTTACATAATAGTCGCATTAGCATACTGTTTACTGCCGTTTTTGTATTCCTTTCAGATGTTGATGAGTGTTCGGATAATACTGACAACTGTGATGCAAATGCTCTCTGTACAAATACTGCCGCGTCCTTTACGTGTGCTTGTAATAGTGGATACACTGGCGATGGTGTAACTTGTACAGGTGAGTTTATGTTTCGTTTTCGGCCGTACAAAGTAAGAATAGTATCGATGCTATAATGGTGTAATGTAATATTTGTATACAAGCAGGCATACATGCCGAACAGGACATATTGCATTCATAGACCATTAGTCAACCAAAATCACGCGCATAAAACATACAACAATTACACGGAATAAGAGAAATATGTGACGGCACCAACATCAAAGGGTTGATAATAGTGCTACCGCCTTGAAACGGTCTGTGGCTAAAAGTCTGCTTCGCGTTAAACCAGGTTTTAGGGTGCACAAAAAAATCTCACTCGCGCTATTGTCATCACAATTAAATGTTAAGTGTAAATAAAGAAATGCACGGCAAGCTATATTCTCTAATAAAATAGGCAGCATTAATATACAAAATAAGGAAACACTAAGATGCTCTTATATATAAGATATAAAGCGTAAAAAGCCACAAAGCAATTCAATGACTTTGCAGATACCAGAGCAATAAGATAATAAACGATTTCGAATACGATTAGACAAGACTGAAGACAAACATCAATCGTTACCGTCCTTTCATGATTAAGGTAGAAGTAATCATATTATGATTTAGACTACGATTAGACAAGACTGAAGACAAACGTCAATAGTTACCGTCCTTTAATGATTAAGGTAGAAGTCATCATATGAGGATTTAGAATACATCTAGACGAGATTAAAGACAAACGTCAATCGTTACCGTTGTTTAATGATTAAGGTAGAAGTCATCATATTAGGACAATCTGTCTGGCTATCGCATATTCAAAGAGGAAAGCATAGTGGCGAGCTTTGTAGGGAGCCTCGTCTGCGTACTATTTACAGAATCCTGTAGAGTACATGCTGGGAAACAATGTCCTTCTCCAGCAAATATGTAGTTAGATAAGCAGAAGTGCTCGCTAGCTCTGCGTTCAAAGTATTGATATAATGTAATCATGGTAATTTTCAGATAATAATTGTATAGTTGGAAGCTTTTTCTGCAGTATGCAGATTCTGAATACCCTTCGTAAGGTGTCGTAAATTGTAAGTAGACGTCCGTGGAAGCATGAATGGATTTGATTCGTAAATTAGTACACGTAATTCAATAATTTCAGAAATAGTTTTCATCCAAGCACTAAGTGCATGTCTGCGTTTTCGCGCTGATAACACTTAGTACAGATATCCATTAAAGAACCCGTAATTTCATTGCGACAGACATTTCAATCATTATCTGATGAAAGGCGATACTTAGGACCTTTGGCAATTAATAGCCGGATAACTGCAAGTTAACAATGATTCGACGATTCCATGACGATTACATACACATATGATTGTACCTTATATAGGATATTAAGTGTACAGCCAAGTGTACTGTTATAAAACAGACCCTAGACAAATACCAAGAAAGTATGTAGTTTGTTAAATGTTTGAACATTGCACACTTATATCAAAAGTTGACGTTTAATAAACAAACCTTCCAAATTTCGCCTTTCATACTCTTTCTATTTAAATCATACCTATGATTCTTCCTTACAGATATTGATGAATGTACTAATACTACCGAAAACTGTCATGAAAATGCTACATGTACAAATACGGGAGGTTCCTATACATGTGCTTGTAATAAGGGATACAGTGGTGATGGGATGAATTGTACAGGTAAGCTTCTGCCAACTATAACTCATAGTGTTGAATAATGAGAATAATTAACATTGTAAGTAAAATGAAATTATTTCAAAATACGTATCAGTCAACAGATACCAAAAATGTATTATATCATGGAGATACCAAACATATGTCAGTCCTGTCAGTTATATTGATGCCATTCTAGTGTAAAATACGATTCGTCTTATTGTAGCATTTTATGTGTCATACGATTTCAAGTTTAATTCAGGATGTTATTCCGGTGCACGCACACTTGTGCTAACACGTGTACTGCTGTAAAACAGACCCTAGACAAATACCAAGAAAGCAGGTAGTTTGTTAAATTTTTGAACAATGCACACTTATATTAAAAGTTGACGTATAATAAACAAACCTTCCAAATTTCGCCTTTCATACTCTTTCAATTTAAATCATACCTATGATTCTTCCTTACAGATATTGATGAATGTACTAATACTACCGATAACTGTCATGAAAATGCTACATGTACAAATACGGGAGGTTCCTTTACATGTGCTTGTAATAAGGGATACAGTGGTGATGGGGTGAATTGTACAGGTAAGCTTCTGCCAACTATAACTCATAGTGTTATATCTTGAGAATAATTAATATTGCAATTAAAATTAAATTATTTCAAAATACGTATCAGTCAATAGATACCAAAAATGTATTATATCACTGAGATACCAAACATATGTCAGTACTGTCAGATGTTGATGAATGTAATGGTGATACCGCAAAATGTCATGCAAATGCTACCTCTACAAATCATGTCGACACTATAACCTGGTTTAAACCCTCATCGTCCGTTTTTTCACCGAGGCGGTTTCATATTGGCAACACTTTCATGTCATACCGTTCCCGAGAAAGTAATGTAAACGCAAAGTTGACTTGGCCGTCGCCTACCCCGGAGAAATAATACTTATCACCTGTTTTCTACGAAAAAGTCAGAGAAAAACAACATTCAAAATATACTGAAACAATTTCAAAAATAGGTCAATAGTTATGAATGAATTACATCATTGAGATACCAAACATTTGTCAGTACTGTCAGATGATGATGAATGTAATGGTGATACCGCTAAATGTCATGCAATTATATTATTATTTTGTGTTTTCATGTTTTCATTTGGTTGCTTCTATCATAACATCACTTTCTGATATTATGACATCACACCCTGGTGTTATGTAATCACGTCATGTTATTATGTCATCACGGCATGCTATTATGAAGCAACTCAGTGTGTTCTCAGAACTGAATGAGCCTTTTAATTGCTATGAGAAACAGATTAAATTGGATAATTAGTTTCTTGAAACCAAGCATCACAACATTTTAAAAATAAAATAATTCTAAAATTATTTAATAAACTGTTTTAAATCATTCCTATGATTCTTACTTACAGATATTGATGAATGTACTGCTACTACCGATGCCTGTCATGCAAATACTAACTGTACAAATACGGCAGGGTCCTTTACATGTGCTTGTAACATGGGCTACACTGCCGATGGGGTGAATTGTACAGGTAAGCTTCTGCCTACTATAACTCATAGTGTTATATCTTGAGAATAATTAATATTGTAATTAAAATTAAATTATTTCAAAATACGTATCAGTCAATAGATACCAAAAATGTATTATATCACTGAGATACCAAACATATGTCAGTACTGTCAGATGTTGATGAATGTAATGGTGATACCGCAAAATGTCATGCAAATGCTACCTCTACAAATCATGTCGACACTATAACCTGGTTTAAACCCTCATCGTCCGTTTTTTCACCGAGGCGGTTTCATATTGGCAACACTTTCATGTCATACCGTTCCCGAGAAAGTAATGTAAACGCAAAGTTGACTTGGCCGTCGCCTACGCCGGAGAAATAATACTTATCACCTGTTTTCTACGAAAAAGTCAGAGAAAAACAACATTCAAAATATACTGAAACAATTTCAAAAATAGGTCAATAGTTATGAATGAATTACATCATTGAGATACCAAACATTTGTCAGTACTGTCAGATGATGATGAATGTAATGGTGATACCTCTAAATGTCATGCAATTATATTATTATTTTGTGTTTTCATGTTTTCATTTGGTTGCTTCTATCATAACATCACTTTCTGATATTATGACATCACACCCTGGTGTTATGTAATCACGTCATGTTATTATGTCATCACGGCATGCTATTATGAAGCAACTCAGTGTGTTCTCAGAACTGAATGAGCCTTTTAATTGCTATGAGAAACAGATTAAATTGGATAATTAGTTTCTTGAAACCAAGCATCACAACATTTTAAAAATAAAATAATTCTAAAATTATTTAATAAACTGTTTTAAATCATTCCTATGATTCTTACTTACAGATATCGATGAATGTACTGCTACTACCGATGCCTGTCATGCAAATACTAACTGTACAAATACGGCAGGGTCCTTTACATGTGCTTGTAGCATGGGCTACACAGGCGATGGGGTGAATTGTACAGGTAAGCTTCTGCCTACTATAACTCATAGTGTTATATCTTGAGAATAATTAATATTGTAATTAAAATTAAATTATTTCAAAATACGTATCAGTCAATAGATACCAAAAATGTATTATATCACTGAGATACCAAACATGTGTCAGTACTGTCAGTTGTTGATGAATGTAATGGTGATACCGCAAAATGTCATGCAAATGCTACCTCTACAAATCATGTCGACACTATAACCTGGTTTAAACCCTCATCGTCCGTTTTTTCACCGAGGCGGTTTCATATTGGCAACACTTTCATGTCATACCGTTCCCGAGAAAGTAATGTAAACGCAAAGTTGACTTGGCCGTCGCCTACGCCGGAGAAATAATACTTATCACCTGTTTTCTACGAAAAAGTCAGAGAAAAACAACATTCAAAATATACTGAAACAATTTCAAAAATAGGTCAATAGTTATGAATGAATTACATCATTGAGACACCAAACGTTGTCAGTACTGTCAGATGATGATGAATGAAATGGTGATACCGCTAAATGTCATTCAATTATATTATTATTTTGTGTTTTCATGTTTTCATTTGGTTGCTTCTATCATAACATCACTTTCTGATATTATGACATCACACCCTGGTGTTATGTAATAACGTCATGTCATTATGTCATCACGGCATGCTATTATGAAGCAACTCAGTGTGTTCTCAGAACTGAATGAGCCTTTTAATTGCTATGAGAAACAGATTAAATTGGATAATTAGTTTCTTGAAACCAAGCATCACAACATTTTAAAAATAAAATAATTCTAAAATTATTTAATAATTTAAACTGTTTTAAATCATTCCTATGATTCTTACTTACAGATATTGATGAATGTACTGCTACTACCGATGCCTGTCATGCAAATACTAACTGTACAAATACGGCAGGGTCCTTTACATGTGCTTGTAACATGGGCTACACTGGCGATGGGGTGAATTGTACAGGTAAGCTTCTGCCTACTATAACTCATAGTGTTATATCTTGAGAATAATTAATATTGTAATTAAAATTAAATTATTTCAAAATACGTATCAGTCAATAGATACCAAAAATGTATTATATCACTGAGATACCAAACATATGTCAGTACTGTCAGATGTTGATGAATGTAATGGTGATACCGCAAAATGTCATGCAAATGCTACATGTACCTCTACAAATCATGTCGACACTATAACCTGATTTATACCCTCATCGTCCGTTTTTTCACCGAGGCGGTTTCATATTGGCAACACTTTCATGTCATACCGTTCCCGAGAAAGTAATATAAACGCAAAGTTGACTTGGCCGTCGCCTACGCCGGAGAAATAATACTTATCACCTGTTTTCTACGAAAAAGTCAGAGAAAAACAACATTCAAAATATACTGAAACAATTTCAAAAATAGGTCAATAGTTATGAATGAATTACATCATTGAGACACCAAACATTTGTCAGTACTGTCAGATGATGATGAATGTAATGGTGATACCGCTAAATGTCATGCAATTATATTATTATTTTGTGTTTCATGTTTTCATTTGGTTGCTTCTATCATAACATAACTTTCTGATATTATGACATCACACCCTGGTGTTATGTAATCACGTCATGTTATTATGTCATCACGGCATGCTATTATGAAGCAACTCAGTGTGTTCTCAGAACTGAATGAGCCCTTTAATTGCTATGAGAAACAGATTAAATTGGATAATTAGTTTCTTGAAACCAAGCATCACAACATTTTAAAAATAAAATAAATCTAAAATTATTTAATAAACTTTTAAATCATTCCTATGATTCTTACTTACAGATATTGATGAATGTACTGCTACTACCGATGCCTGTCATGCAAATACTTACTGTACAAATACGGCAGGGTCCTTTACATGTGCTTGTAACATGGGCTACACTGGCGATGGGGTGAATTGTACAGGTAAGCTTCTGCCTACTATAACTCATAGTGTTATATCTTGAGAATAATTAATATTGTAATTAAAATTAAATTATTTCAAAATACGTATCAGTCAATAGATACCAAAAATGTATTATATCACTGAGATACCAAACATATGTCAGTACTGTCAGATGTTGATGAATGTAATGGTGATACCGGCATGCTATTATGAAGCAACTCAGTGTGTTCTCAAAACTGAATGAGCCTTTTAATTGCTATGAGAAACAGATTAAATTGGATTTCTTGAAACCAAGCATCACAACATTTTAAAAATAAAATAATTCTAAAATTATTTAATAAACTGTTTTAAATCATTCCTATGATTCTTACTTACAGATATTGATGAATGTACTGCTACTACCGATGCCTGTCATGCAAATACTAACTGTACAAATACGGCAGGGTCCTTTGCATGTGCTTGTAACATGGGCTACACTGGCGATGGGGTGAATTGTACAGGTAAGCTTCTGTCAGCTATGAAGAATAGTGTTGTATCTTGAGAATAAGAAACCTTGCAATTAAATTATTCCTAGCATTCCAGACAGTAAAACAAACAGCATGAGTTTAATAATAAGTGAACAAATATGTTATCACAATGAATCTACAATAAAGTACGACTGAGACTGACGTGTTAAAATGTATTACGACAGAAAACACATTAAATAAGGTTACATGTTTGAAAAATGTACACTAAGACCAAGTATGAAATGTTTAAGAAAGAATTCCACATAATTAAATATCTCACCTGCTCCTCGCTTGTACACACATGACAGAGGTCTAAGTGGGAGCAACTCATAGTGGGTAACACCACCAACACTTGGTAAATAGTTACTAGCATACACCTCGAGAAACAGACCTAGATGCAAAACAATACATATCTCACTTTTCACATGCATGGGATTTGAACCACACAATTGTAATGCTCCTGTAATTAATAAAATGACCTAAATATAAAACTAGAATGTACCATCTACCATTTATCTGAAGGGTCAGTGTCACAACCACATTTGAAATTATGTTTTTTCTTGTTACCCTACAAATCGCGTCATCTCGGCATCAGAGTATATCTAATGATAAAATCCGACGTCACAGCAAGTTTATAAATAGATAAGAGTTTTAACCCATGACAAACGCGTTATGCGCAAATAAATCGGTGAACACTTTAATAGAATATGTATTTTTAAAAAAGTTGATGTAATGTGCAATTATTTTTTTTGGAGATGTGAATAATACTTTTGTTGACCATAACATGTAACTTATTAAACTGTTTAAAAATAAATAAAAACATTCTCCTTTTTTAAGAACTAAACGAACCTGAGTTTACATGTTTCATTTTTCCAAAAAAACGTTTTTTTCGGTATAATGAAATAAATATTGCATCCCAGTGAGTGTTCCCCTCGGTCGACATTTTTTCCTCAGGTTCACAATATCCACTGTCACCCTCACAGGGATGCAATATTTATATAGTACTACCAATTACAACTACAAATAAGGTTTGAAGTCTCAAGTGCATATAGTTTATGAGAAAGTGATCAAAATTCAAAACTTGAATGTAAACGTTATCTGCCCTTTTGTCTGAAAAAGGTCAAGGTCGCACCCAACGTTAAAAGTATCTGATTCATATCGATCCCGAGGAAGTAATTTAAACGTAAAGTTGACATGGCCGTCGCCTCCGCCGGAGAAATAACACTTATCACTCCATTTTTTTTACGAACAAGGCGAAAGAAAAAACATGTTAACACTATGAAAATAATTTCAAAAATAAGTCAATAGATACCAAAATTAATTGCATCAATGAGATACCAAACATATGCCAATACTTTCAGATGTTGATGAATGTAATGGTGATACCGCTAAATGTCATACAAATGCTACCTGTACAAATCATGTCGGCCCTATAACCTGGTTTAAACCCACATCGGCCGTTTTGACACCGAGGCGGTTTCTTTTTGTCCTTCCTTTTATGTTTATGGTGTCGCATACTTTGCTTCTATTGATCCGTGTTATGTCTTTCTTTGAATACGTGTTTTTGATTGAGATGTTCATTTCCTGTTCGACTTGTTTACTTTTAATATGTGTAGTGGTTTAACTACCTGTTTTACAGATGAGAGTACATATGCACATTCATTGCCTAATCATAAGGGCTTGTCATAGAATAATATATCAATATAGTTTCAGACGGAGAAAACGTTAAAATCCTTATTGATGACTGCTGGAGAGAATTAAACTTTGATAAAAAGGACTTCCAAATACAAATAAAGTGGCTAGACTAGATTTTGTTTTAATATCTGAACATTTATTTACTGACAATGAAGACAGTACCGTTTTACCTGGGTATCGAACCAACCATTCAATAATTTACTACATCATTTGTATTTAGAAAGCTTAAAAAAAAGATCTTACTGGAAATTTTACAAATCTCCCCTTAAAGACAATACTTATGTAGATGAAATTAAAGGAGTAATTGAAAATACAAAATATCAATACGCA
Source organism: Cyrtodaria siliqua (assembly GCA_037043455.1). Lineage (NCBI taxonomy): Eukaryota > Metazoa > Mollusca > Bivalvia > Adapedonta > Hiatellidae > Cyrtodaria > Cyrtodaria siliqua. The sequence continues at coordinate 144,278 of JAWPHD010006051.1, forward strand.
ACAAAAAATCAAAATATAAATTTACAAATAAAAGATACCTTCTCAAGATTTAATATTTGACATTAATTACCAGCTCTTTTTTAAACAATATTGATGAGAATTAGAGGAAAATTAATTTCCTACTCGCCATTTCTTAAAAAGCAAGAAGATAACACTGAATCAACCCTATTACAAGAAATAGATATACTGGACAAAAAACAATTAGATATTGATTTAATAAGCTTAGAAAGCAAAAGAAAAGGTGTTTTAGAATTGAGACAAAAAACTACTGATAAGGTCAACAGCCAAATGGTTAGATGAAGGAGAGAAAGTAACTAACTATTTTTGCAATTAAAACAGGAGTTATGTAAGTAAATGTATACCTTCCCTCATTTAAAATGAAAGATATATTTTAAAACATCAAGATTCAATTTTAAAAGAAGCTAGAAACTTTTAACACTCCCTGTATTCACACATAACTTTAAAAAGGATAAATTTAAATGAATGATTTAGAGATCTTCCTATATCCAAGCTAACTAGAGAGCAACAACACAACTTAGACGGCCCAATATAATTACATGAACTATTATTTTGCTTAAAAGAGGCAAAACATATTAATAGCCCCGGATCTAGTGGTTCACCATGGAATTTTATAAGTTATTCTGGATAGATATAGAAATTTTTCCTCTTGAGATCCATTAACCATGGTTTCTTGAAAGGTGAATTATCAAGCACACAACAAGAGGGAATTAGAACATGTATACCGGAAACAAACAAGAATAGATATTGTTTGAAAAACTTGAGACCAAATTTTTAAATGGTTCGTATAAATAAGCATCAGCATGCATGACACAGCGTTTAAAACAAGTACTTCCCTTTATTATAAATGATGACTAGACTGGCTTTTGGACGGGGGGATATATAGGTGAAAATTCACCTTCCATTTATGATTTGTTCTATTATACTGAGAAAAATGATAAACCAGGATTATTTCTTATTGCAAATTTTGAAAAGATTTTGATACCCTCTCCTGGTCTGTTATTGATGAGGTCTTAACTTTTTTCAGTTAGGACAAGATATAAGAAAGTGGATAAAAGTATTTTACACAAACATTAAATCTTGCATTTTAGTTAATGGCCATCTATCAGTCTGAGAGTGGTTTTCTATTCACCGAGGTTGCCGACATGGAGATCCGCTCTCCACATACATTTTTATTCTGTGTGTCGAAATATTGGCTGTACTGGTCAGAACAAATACAGATATTAAAGGAGTTAAAGTAGGAGTAAAAGTAGGAGATACTGAAGATGTAATTTTTCAATATGCCGATGACACCTCTCTTATATTAGACGGCACCGAAAAATCCCTTAAAAATGCTCTAATGGTTTTAAAATTCTATGGATATATTTCACGTCTTAATGTTAATGTTGATAAAACCAGAGTTATATGGTTTGGAAAAAGTAAATGTTCAGATGTAAATTATGCACATATACAGATCTTAAGTGGGATCAGAATTAGAAAATACAATGTTAACAAATGTAAGTAGTGTGGTTGCTTTAAATTATGATAAGAAAATAAACGAAATTAAATCATTACTAATGTCCTGGTTAAAAAAACACTTACACCTTTTGGAAAAATCACTGTTCTTAAAGGCTTAGCTCTACCATAGTTAAATCACTTATTTTCATCATTACCTAATCCATCTAAGGACCAGGCCACTGTTGAAAAACATGTGTTTTAATTTCCTCTTGAATAATCACCCAGACAAAATAACGAGATATGTTGTAACTCAAGACTATGATTATGGTTGACTTAGAATATTGAACAGATAAATAATATATTCTCTGAAATTAACGTGGATTAGAAGACTTTTGATTGGGAATAAAAGATGTATGGAAATCCATAAACATATGCATCCATTCACCACCATTATGCTATATTTCGGTAACGACTATGTAAAGAAAAACTTGCAAGACATACGCAACCCTTTCTTGAAGGATGTTTACACACGTCTTAGAATCTTATTAGATGATAAATAATCATTGTCATGGAAACATTTCTTAACACAACCGTTATGTTACAATAGTAACATTAAGATCGGAAGATCAAGTGCGTTTTATAAAAGATGGTATGATAAAGGTATTTTATTTATTAATGATATACTGGATAAGAATGGTAATCTTCTGTCTTTTACACTATTTATAGAAAGGTTTGTGGTATATTCGCATTTTTTAAAATATGACGGTATGACTGCAAAAACAAAATTTCTCTTATCTGGCCATCAATTTAGAAAATCCAATTTGCCCTTCACTAGTGTCCCTTATAACAAGCGCACAAAAAGGCTATCGTTCCATTTATTATATTATTAATAAATCAAATGTACATCCAACATCTATTGGTTTCAGGCAAAACATAAACCAAATATTTACTACTACAAATATCCTTTTGACAAAAATGAAGATAACAAATGATAATTTACCATTCATTTGGTGATCGACATTAAAATATAAATGTAGTTCCAACTATGTACAACATAACAAATGAAAACATTTCAAAACTGATTTTAGACCGAAACTCGCTTGAAATAGACAAAGACACTGTAATAGAAGAGACAATAATAAATACTGATAAGGGAAATCCTTCGGTAGCAAAAACACAACCAAGAAAATAAAGTAGCAGACTCCGTTTTATTGAATCTGTTCACGAGAGGTAATGTGAGAAGCAACACTGCTCATGCAACGTATCACCGACTAAATCGGTATTCTACTTCAAAGCCACCTATATTGGGCTCATTGATTTCAAACGACCAGTACAAATTAACAAAAATGATGATTCGTGATTTTAAGAACCGACAAAAGCAATAACGTAAATCCACAAGTACACGCTTTATTGACGAGTGCGCTTAGAAATACATGTATGAGACATGAGTTTTCTACTCCCAGCACTCGTATTCCTTTACTCCATCATACGAGTGTTTCTTGTCAAAGCGATTGTTGTTGCTCGATATATAGACAGGGAAAGCACTCCATCATACGAGTGTCTCTTTGTCAAAGCGACTGTTGTTGCTCGATATATAGACAGGGAAAGAGCTCCATCATACGAGTGTCTCTTAGTCAAAGCGATTGTTGTTGCTCGATATATAGACAGAGAAAGACAGACTTGAGTTAAAGAGCTTAAACACGGAAACATACCCACCACAATTGATAACGTATTATTCTTCAACGTATTCTTCCTCCAATAAGTAAAGGAAGAATTTCATACCGTGATCTGCACTCTTCAAATCAAATGTGCAAATGAAATCTTTGCTGTTGCATATTTTTCATATTTGTAGAGCTTTTGACAGAAAATCCAACCTCACATGCAGCTACAATTGGCGGTGTTGTAGGAGGAATAGCTGTTTTGCTTATTGCTATTACTGGTCTGGTTATATTTATAAAAAGAAGGTATGTCCTACTTGTCATGTTAAAATATTATACAGATATATTGCGGCGGATTTGAATATAATAAATTAAACGCATATATCTAAAGTATGCGATTTGTACAGGATATTTGTTTAATAATATACCTTTTTAATTAATGCAAACATAGTCACATAAAATATAACTGGAATTTAAATGCATATCGTGTATCAATATAGAAGAAGAAGATTCTTTATTCACCTCGTAATATGTCTAGTGGGTCGAGGTCATCCCCACATAAACATTACAATCATTTTAATATTTCACAATAAGTCGTAATGACCCATGAGCAAAATGTTTAAATAGCAAAGTGTATGTTAACATCTATATTTCAAATGTTCAATGGCGGAAATATGTATACATGTTTTTCAACTGTCAACTAACATGATAATAGTCCAGAAAATCACTCAAACATAAACAGTAATTTATCAAATTAATTTAATTGATAACATTGGACAGGACAGTATAAATGTAATTCCATTTACATATTTAAAACTACAACAATCTGCTGAGTACAACATTATTTCTGAATTCAAAGGCTTTATAAGCATACATTGCGAACATTTTAATATCACGATTATTATCTGTTTTACACAATTCTGTGGTTTTGTGCATATTACCAGATTACTGTGATTCAGAAAATACGATTTAAAATAATGTTTTCTAATGTCTTGATATAACGTGTATAAACAAAGAAACTTTGTTACATGCACATCTTCTAATGAAGCTCGATTCTTTATTGATTGTGTTAAATAGGTCGCCGACATCCAAGTCAATGTTTGACTCTAGTATCTTGGCGGTTGCTCCTAGAAGGAAAACAACAAATGCGTCCCCTGAAACTAAAAGGAATGCGGATGAATCTGGAAATGTTAACATTGCATTTGGTAATCACAATGTTTGTCAGTATTTCTTTAAATTCATTTAAGCATGCTGCATTACATGTAAATTACATGACTTGTTTCCCCTTTTACACAATTACACTTAACATATTACTGAAGTCATTTCGTTGTTCTTATAATTACCGTAACCCACATATCATTATATATATTAGTTTAGCATCACTGTGTTAATAAAAACTGTTTTATGGTAAATTTCGATACAATATTACTCAATCATGATATTTCATAATTGCATTCGTTTCATTAATATAAGATATTTATTTATTAAACATTGAATACATCTTAAAGCTGAGCCTAATTTATTACAAAGAATAAAATACAATGACACTTATTACAAATAACAAGCTAGTAGGAGATAATTTCATAATCAAGTGTCTGAAAGTCATGAGTATAATATAAAATCTACTGGACATGTTGTGGAAATCCACATGAAAAGGTCTAGCAAATCAGAATATCCACGAAGGTACAATGGAAACGATTTTGTTTATACTACTTATATATCTTAAACAGATGTGTTAGGTATATGTAACACGTTTTTAAGGTATACATGCAAGTAATTTAAATTTCACAATTCAAATGTTGAACTACAGAAAACTAATGTCAGATGGGAACTGTGAAATCTCCAATATTGCACTACACGTATGTACATGTTTGTATTTGAACAGGTAATGACCATAGCAACGAGTATTACTCGTTTGCATTAAGAGAAGGGGATTTGCAGACTCATCAACTTTGGAGTTACATAAGAATCAAAAAACAAAATCAGTGCAAAGCATTATATGATGAATTTCAGGTTTGGTTTATAATGATTTGAATAGTTTACAATATATTTTAATGTACACTGTATTAATATACTTATCGCATTACTCCGATAGACATGGATGTGAGTCAGGCATAGATTGTAGTCAAACTTACTTAGCTTGCAGGTAAAAGCAGATGAAAAATGAAGGTCCTATCGTCTTAACACGGCTAAAATGGCATATTTTACTAAATCAAGGAACATAACTTTTGTGTTAATAATCCGCGGATCTAGCTCGTTTTCGAATTTACCTGAGTTTTAAGCGATATTAACAATCTGGCCAAGTTAAGTAAATACCAGATGAACAATGAAGGTCCTATTAATTTAAAGAGGTAAATGCAGTATATTTAACTAAAGCAAGGGCCATAACACCTTTGTTACTGGTTCCATATGGCTGATTTTCTATCAATGCTAATGCTATCAACAACCTGATCAAGTTCGGTCAAAAACGAAGCTCCTATCAGCTTAATGTGGGCAAACAATAAAGCATATTTAAGAATAATAAGGGCCCTAAATACGGGATTACTACGATCTAACTTATTTCAGCTTTAATTGATATCCACAATGTGGCCAAATTTGGTAAAGATCGAATGAAAAGTGAAGGCTCTAAATTCTCTAACAAACAATGCAGGCAAATACATATTTATGTACGGAAATCTTAAACAGTTTTGCTCTAAAGAAATAAGATAAATTGATAGGAGATTCTTTTTTTTCTATTTGACTTTTAGCATGTTTTTGACAGTTTGTACAAATTCAATTATCGGGTTATACAATTCGTCTTTTCGGTGCTAGATATTTTATTATTTAATAATGTTAGACCAGTACTGTACGATTTTTTAGGTTACATTAAATTCATTTCTTTAAACCAGTACTATCTGTTATAACTAATTCAAGATATGAATACTCTCAATATTTTGGCCCATATCCAATCAGTAATAATATTTTACATTAAACGTTATTATATTCCTGAGTTTATAATGGTTCAAAATATGTTATATTTGATTTGTTTTAATTTATTTTCAGACTTTAACACTTGGACTACAGTACGACACCAATGTAGCTAATCATCCTAGCAATCAAGGCAAAAATAGATACAGAGAATTGTATGCTTGTAAGTCTTAACTATTACATATTAAATCAATGAAAAAACAATAATTAGCGTTTAGATTTTTAGATTTGTTTAATATTACATTTAAAACTCAACAACATTTATGACAAGAGTTATGATTTCAATTTTGACATTGTAAATTATCCCCACTTAGACTGGAATGTTTGCCGAAAAACATCTAATGGGTATATGTCTTGCATTAATTTTTCCTAGAGCTTGTTGTCTAGTTTAACATTCATAATCTTTGTATAACTAAAGAGCTCCCCCATCAGGGATATCGTTGCAAAACCTTGCAAACATTGTCTTTTAGTAATCCTGATATTCTTTTAAAATATGAAAGTCATTTAAAGAACTCTTCTTCGAAAAAGCCTATCACAACCTGACTTTTATGGTGAAGTTATTAACATACTTCTTAACGACCTACGTCATGAACAATTTGAATTATTATCAAGTTTGTCAAGCGAAGTTTATGACACTATCATCTCATTGACAGACTCCAATGAATTTTTTCCACCGACCGTTCCTTGGCGGTACCCCTGTTGTTAACTATTTTAAGTTTGTGGTATCGAATATTGCGCGTGTATCTCTTTCTGGTTATTGTGGGTTTTATCCATTGTGTTGACATGTTTATACAGGAAGCACTTTAGATATCTACTGCACATAAATCATAAACAGATTCGTCATAACAACAGTGTATATACTTCTATTAAACCACTCGCAGAATATGGATGAAACTTCAAATTAAGTTTACATGTGAGATGGACATGATATTTAGTTGATCCAATATGAAAATTATGTTGATTAGACTTCCAAAATGTCCTCCAAATTCACAGGAAAAATACAAATATTTTCTAGTTGGTCTAA